>JAWQFJ010016860.1:0-50000 GCA_034096865.1 Theodoxus fluviatilis | reverse complement strand
TTGTTGTAATAGCTTCAATAATCATGCCGCTACATTGGAGTTACTTCCCTTGGAAATCGGGTATGGACACAACTGAGATGCAAGGTCAATTGTATGCGCACCCCACGCTGCTTTGTTTACATCTTCGCAGCCAAGGCCGCCCATTGACATTGCAGTCTTTTTGAAGTTTTTGAGCTGGTTGCAAAGGAAGTGTCAGACAATGAAGATGCATCGATGCAAGATTACCCCACTACAGAGATAATGGATGTTTTGATTCAGACTCGATTCCCAGCCAATCCAAGATGACTATGAAGTTGCAGAAAGTGACAGAGGAGGAGGCGGAAGATAGACTCATAGAGAAGTGGAACTCGAGTTGTCTTTTCAATTGAGCTAGATATTACTTGATTTGAAAAAAAGCTTGAGTTGACCTTTCAAGTGATGCAAACAGTTTTTTATGAAGTACTATACTGGGAGGGGGGGGGGGGGATTTTTTTTTTAAAGAAGTGAAAATCATGCTTTAAAAGGGTACAACATGCCTGATTAGCCTGCCTCTTGAATGAGTTTTACTTGTGCTTTGAACATGCAGGAGGAATGCTGGTGAGCAAAGACAATCACTGACCACAACAAACCTCAGTCATGCCAGCCAGTATAGCTATGCACACTCATCCCATGAGATAATGCTGACCAGTGCACTTTCCTTGATAATCGCATGCTGGCTTTGCTGATTACTCAGAAGCTGCTGTTCTGGTCATATGGGTAATCAAAATGGCGATGGCAGTGCAAGTTGGGCAGGTGTTTGGAGATAACAGTGCCTGTAATGTGCTTCTCAGGGTCCAAGAATGGAAAAGCATATTTGCTGTTTGTAAATCTTGAGAGGAGATGGTGAATAGGTTATTTCTGGACATACACTGCCAACATTTTATGTTCACTTGCAAACATGCAACACCTTAAACAATTATGCTGTGTGAATTATATCCCTTGAATTGATTGAAATGAATCGAGCATAACATTTTCGACAAAATTGTCTAAAGTTGAACCCGGGTTGCTTTTTTGATTGAAAAAGTTCCCGCGCAATTCGATATGACACCATAGTGTGTTCTATCAAACTGAAAAACTGATATACCTGTATCGTCAGTTATTTCGTCTATTGGCAACTTCTTTACTGACTCTAGCGCAAGGACGCAGCCATCTTCTTCCGCCTTGCCAGTTGATTGGCCTTTTCAGCTGTGAGAGCGTCTTGCCTGTCCTTGAGGCTTGACTAGCCATCGAGGAAGGATCTTGAGATTTGGGGCCTAACAAACGCCACCAATGACTGTACCCCACTATCCTCAGTAAAAAAACATTCTAAAGTAGGAGAAGGAATGAGTGTTGTGCAGCTATTCTGACTCCAGTTCATCTACTCTTCCTAGTCCCAGGTGTGCTTTGAATTAGAAAGGTAAAACAATGCCATTATCACACCATCTAGGGATAAGGTAAGCAGATATAACAATACCCTCACAGGAACTCCCTATATTAATTATACATTCAAGAATGTAATCTCATCCCACTTTATCAAATTTTAGACGAGGCATGACCCTGTTGTTAGAGAAGACATAGTACTAGTAGGGTTTCTCTACCCTTTAAACATTGTTTTGTGTGTGTCCCTCTACCCTTGCCTGTTATCTATGTACTCTGCTTGCCTGGGATTGGTAGTAGTCCGACCTACTGCATGGACCTTGAACTGACACTCATTCTGCAGAAGCTGCTGAAGCAGCTGGGACCTCTGTGTCTTGCTGATAATCACTGCAACCAGCAGACCTGCTTTTGCCACCTAGAAAGGAGTGGTGAACTTCCCAGGTCCTGATGGATAGAGCTGTCTCATTCCAGGAATAATCTTTCTCTTTGCATGGCTTGGAAGAGCAGCCTTGTGCCCCTTAGTGACCTTTCTCAACACCGGCCTCCCAACACTGAAAGATATATTTGGGAAGCAGTTAATCCAGTCCTTCATTTCTTGCTTATAGCCAGGGAAATGGACTTTGATTCTGGTGTTCTGATGCAGGGTGACCATCCAAATCTGCAACCAGGTTACCGCTTTGCAATGGGCATGCACCAGAACAGCTTGATCACATTCTTCAATGTACACCCTGAATTTAGAGAGCAGCTAGTGGAGAAGCTTTTATTGCTCGTGCAACCCCACTGACTAGGAGTCATCCAGGCGTTCCTCCTCGAAAATGACTACCTTGAGGAATTGCATGAGCCTCTTCATTTGTTAATGGTGGCATCTAGCCCGGTTTCCACCAGCTTCACGTTCTTAGGATGAAGCCCTACAGCCACATAGACCCATGCTTCTCTCTATGGCTGTCCTCCATGCATTGGCATGCTTAAGGAGGTTTTAAGAGCCTTTGGGTCTTGGAAGGACACCACAGCCAATTCCACCTTCATGCAAGGTGTCTCACCCATTCTCGCATCCAGGATTTAAGATCCCTGGATGCAGTTGGAAACCAAACCTCTGTATAATGCTCAGAATATTTACTGCATAATTTTACATTACAAAAAGTAGTTTATGAGAAAACCAGGAAAAACAACTTTTAGGAAAATTTGCTTTTTCCATCTTTTATGTCTCCCTGTAGGTTTGAGGTTGGAAATATAGACCCACCATGTGTCCCAACATGATTTGTAAAATACGAAGAAGTTGAGGCATCGTGACTTGATTTGTGCTTACCCTAAACTGTTCAAGTAATTTTTGTGCTCAATGCCAATGGCCTTACATAGCCTACAAAAGTTGATAGGGCATAACACTTCATCCTTCCATTTTCTATGTATTTCCAACACATGAAATTAGGGAGAGCATCATCATCATCATCTTCATCACTCATAGAGCGCAATGAAGGTCTAAAATCTAAAATGTTTTTTGGAAGATAAATTATCTTGAGTTGTCGTTTGAAGTCTTTTTGCAAGGAGCACCATCTAAGGGCCTCAGGCAAGGAATTTGCACTGCTGGCCCAGCAGATGAGAAGGCACTTGAGCCGAAGGACCTCTTGAAAGAAACTCGAGGCTTTGGAAGGGGCTGTGTGCCCAAGTGCAGGTTCCTGGCAGGTTTGTATAGTGGGACCATGCTCTGAAGATAGGAGGGGTCCACTGAGTGGAAGGAAGTATGAGTGAGAACTCCCAACTTGAAACTAACCCTCTTGTACAGGGAGCCTATGAAGAGCCTTGAGAACTGGAGTGATATGCTAATTTTTTTTTCTTTGAGACAACTTTGGCCACTGCATTCTGGATTCCCTGCAGTCTCTTGAGGAAACATATGGGCGCCTCTGCAGACAGAGAATTGCAATAATCCAATCTAGATAGAATCGTTGCTGAAACGAAAGATTTTGCCTTCAAGACATTCATCAGATCTCTGGCTTTGGACACGTTCCGCATCTGGCAGAAGCCAGTCTGCAAGACCCAGGTGACCTGCTGTTGCAAGTTCAGTTCAGGATCAAGTACCACACTCTTAGCTCTTTACTGATTGTCAAGGAGGAATCCTTGCCTCACTGATAACAATTTCATTCAGGTTGGCAGAGGATCTCCCTGCACGAGATCCCAGCAGGAGTGCTTCTGTATTAGTGTCATTCAGCTTTAAGTAATTGTTGTTCATCCATGACTTCTTGCCATTGCTGCACACAGAGTATTAACAGCTCCAAAAATGTCATCAGCTGTAGGTGGGACGTTCAACAACTGACAGTCATTAGCATAGAAGGGATAACTCTGGGGCTCTGTGGCCGAGTGGTTAGCGCGCTGGACCTACAGTCGCTTGCGGCCAGTGGGTACGGCGTTCGAAGCTGCGCGGTTTCCAGAGTTGCATCCTTGAGCAAGATGCTTAACTCGCATTGTTTCTCCCCACCCAGGAGTAAAACCGGGTACCTGTGAGGGCAATATTGGCAAAAACGTTGTGCGATTAACCCTTGTATGCGGCCAAGCGCCAGCATCGGGTTGGAATACTCCCCAGGGAGCGGAGTTGGTGCTGGTACCTGACTGTGTGCGTCTTAAAATGTCTGTCACTATGTTTGTTGTGAGGTACCAGTGAGGATTGATGAAGATGCCCAGTGATCAGGGGGTAAAGTGTAAGCGGTTTGAGATCCTGACAAAGGGTGTAAGTCGCTATAAAAAAACCACACCTTTTTACCTTTATAACTGATTCCGTGCTGTTTGGATTTTGTCACCTGGGGGGCAGTGTATATTGTGTAGGTGGCACCTCTACTCTTCCCCCATGCATTGCCTGGATGGGGTTCCATGCTTCCACTATGCTGAATTTAGCTCTTTCATATGCATTTCATTTATATTCCACGCGAAATTTAGCCTTGGCGATGATCGCGGGAAACACATTGAATAGTCAGAAGGTACGATTAAATAAAACAGCATGTTAACTGCTTGATAATTCATACAATTATGTTAATATTTTTACATGTCATTGTTTAATCAACATTACGGAAAAAGTTGATCAATTGGTTCAACATGCTCCCATATACATGCACAAGTATGAAGTTTGAGTCAATTGGTTCAACGTGCTCGCTCTTGACTGTGTAGGAGTATGTGTGTGCATAAGTCAGGGAGTTTGAACTTTGATCTCACGGACATTATTACAGTGCCGGAGCCCACTAACATGCTCGTTTCTCTGCAATATAATTTTTAAGTAAAAGGCTTAATCCGGGCTGATCACGGTAGACAACATAATGATTGTAGTGATGTCACACTGAACTGACCAATCAGAAGAAATAGGTCAGGTATTTACCTACCTCATTCCCCTTGTTGGTTCGGGGTTAGAATTGACTCACTGCGTTTTCCTACTCGATTCATAAGAGGCAAATAACTAGGGTAAGCATGACTTGATTTGCATTTAAACTGTTCTAGTAATTATTCGTGCTTAATGGCCTTTATATATATAGCCTACAAAGGCTGATAGGCCATAAAACACCATCCATCCATCCATCCATCCATCCATCCATCCATCCATCCATCCATCCATCCATCCATCCATCCATCCATCCATCCATCCATCCATCCATCCATCCATCCATCCATCCATACCTCATTCATAGTAGTGTCACGGTTGGGGTAGGTGGAAGGTGGCTCGTACCCCCATCTGGACTGTGGAAAAATAAAGGGAAATTCCTTCCTCAGTCACTAATCGCATTTAAAGACAAAGACACCACAAACCAAAACCAATGTAAACAAAACCAATTACATATAAACATATTTCAAACAAAACTCACTAACAGAACATACAAATGAAAATGAAAAGAAGAAACAATTATTCAAATAAAAACATTTTTAAAAACGCCTTAACTAAAAACTATAGTTATTGTTCTTAGTACAATTCTCTTTTCATTATCAATCTCTATCCCCTATTTATAAATGATGCCGAATCCAATTATGCACCCAAAAAACGTTCTGCACGAGCCGCTGCAGAACCAAAAAACAAATAACGTGCAAAATGTTCTGAAAATGCGTAGTCAGCAAGTGCTCACTGTGCATAGCGCTTAAAAGGGTTACTTGTTTTAATTATGAAGAATTCTAATGAAGTAGCAGAACATTTCTCTTACGTCAGGTATCTCAGCATCTGTCACATGAGCCACACATGGGTATCACCTGTACAATAGGAATTCCATAGGTATTGGATTCAATGTTGCAACTTACATTTGTACTAGTGTACACAGTACAGCATTATGTGCTTTAATTAAAGTATCAATGAAGTTACAGAACATGTCTCTTACCGTCTGTGTCAGTGAGGGCAGAGATGGTATCTCCAGCATCTGTCACATCAGCCACATGTGTATCACCTGTGCAGGAGGAAAACCAAAGAGCATTCAATCTATAGTTAAGTGTTGTGCATTGCTTTTTAACATTTACTGGAATACAGTTAATGCATATATTACTCTAATGCACAAAAACTGAAACTACTCTGTGAGGGGAAAGAAGGAGATGGCACAACAAATGGAGGTGTCCAGTAAGCCCATTACTGAAGGGTCGGAGAGATGAATAGGTGACCAGAGATGTTTTGTCCCTTATCAATAGGTCAAATGGTTTATTACACCATTCACTGCTTGAAGATGTGATAATTTACTACACATACATATGTATGTGCACGTCCACGATATTGCCTAACACTATCAAAAACTGGGGGTCTGGGTAAAGACACTTGAATAAAACTATCTAACAGTCAGCATGCATATATTTCAAATTTATATGGGTTCTTTAAATGTTTTTGTAATGCTATGACCAATAGTTTTTTACTCACATGCGAAGCAAAAGTGAGTCTATGTACTCAGCCGTGTCGTCCGTCCATCCGTCCGTCCGTCCGGGCGTCCGTCCGGGCGTCCGGGCGTAAAAAATTTAAACGTTGGATTTTTCTCGGAGACTATTAAGTCTATCAACACCAAATGTGGCATGATGGTGTATGATGACAAGGCCTCAAAAAAATACATAGTGACTTGACCTTGCTTCAAGGTCAAGGTCACAGGAGCCATAAATGTGGTCTCAAAAACAGTCATTTTTCACATTTTCCCAATTTTCTCCCACGTTATTGAGAATGGCGACCTTAGCTACAAGTGGTATATAGGTCAAAGCAAGCCTTATCTTTTGATGCCAGTTTGGTTGACCTTGCTTCAAGGTCAAGGTCACAGGAGCTCTTCAAAGTTGGATTGTATACATATTTTGAAGTGACCTTGACCCTGAACTATGGAAGATAACTGTTTCAAACTTAATAATTATGTGGGGCACATGTTATACTTTCATCATGCGACACATTTGGTCACATATCATCAAGGTCAAGGTCACTTTGACCCTTATGAAATGTGACCAAAATGGGGTAGTGAATCACTAAAAGTGACTATATCTCATGGTAGAAAGTGCCAATAAGCACCATTGTGCTTCCTATGTCTTGAATTAACAGCTTTGTGTTGCATGACCTTGGATGACCTTGACCTTGGGTCAAGGTCACATGTATTTTGGTAGGGAAAATGGGTATAGCATTTCTTAGTGTATGATGTCATTGGTAGGTTTAGTTGTTTGACCTTGACCTTGAAGGTCACGTGAAGGTCAAGGGCATATAAAGGTCAAGGTCAAGCATGTGAGTCGTATGGGCTTTGCCCTTCTTGTTTTTCTGTACACTAAGAGCAGTAGTTATTTCAGACAGCATGTGGACTGACACAATCTGCAGGTCTGTACCAGAGGAGGACTACGGAAAGGTGAAAGCTACAGAGAGAGTAGTAGAGTGGCTGTCACACAGACTAGGCATGATGTGTGGGCCTGATAAAATGGCCAGGCTTGCAGAATTAACTGACTCAGGAAAATGGTAGGAGATGTATCGCTTGCAGGGAACACTTGCTTCATGATGGTGGGAAAAATACTATTGGCTGCAAAATGAAAAAGTGAAAGATGTGCTTGCAACACAATAGTGGAAGAATGATTAGCTTGCCGTAGGATACTGAAGGAATTGTGTGCTTGTCAAACAGTGGCAGCAAAATAACAAAGGCAACAACATTTGTTAGAGACTATGTCATTCATGGCCACAACATCTAGAAATATCATTTGCTTCTTTGGTGATGACATTAAGCAGTTCACTTGTGTTGAACACAGTGAGCACTGCATCTTGTGTGGCTCAATGTAAATTGATATGCTTTGGCAAACTTTTTAGCAGGCAATCTGTCAAAAAGAAACTATGCATTGTTAATTTCTGTATCTGATGTGCCATGGTCAGTTCTTTGGTTTTCAAATATATACTTGTCAAATGTTCAATAAGTAAAGGTAAAGATAGTGGTTTTATGAAGAAACTTGTCACCCATACTTGGGGCACAAACAGCTTGAAGCTGTACCTTCTCATAATTGGATCATAATAATAAGTCATGCCTTTGAACATCCAACACTATTGGTATTAACAGTGCATGAAGCCAGATAGAAAGTGTAACATATCCTATAGAGCAAGGGCACTCCATAAGTTGACGGCAATGGTCTCTTCAGTGCTGTGTTTTGTATGCAAAGATTAGAAGAATGGGAAGATGACTGATCTCTGAATGCTTTCACTTCAGTGTTAAGTGTTGATATGAGCACACCAGATTGCTGGTTGTGTGAGTTTGAGTCATGGTCTCATGACAGCAGTGGAGAGATTCTCATGCAAGCCCCTCTAGTCATTGCATGGACTGTGTTCTCATACGCTGCAATATCTTTGCCAACATGGCCTCGACATATCCATTCATTCAGTGACATCACTCTCTTTCAATAAAACTCATATGATCAGACATTTGCTCTGTTGGTATGTTGTCATTTATGGTGGTTTTCATAACGGATGAGAGAATACCAGCTTTGCTGTTATTACTAATGTAGAAGGCAAACAGCATGGGTTCATTGCAATTAAGTATACCTACATTATGGCTGTCTAGCCAGTGGAAGATGGGAGTACATGTACATTAGATGGGGTTGCTTTGAGTTCTGCCAAAGCAATGAACACATGGACAGTCAATGGCCTGGAAAATTGTATGATGACAACTGTCTGACTGCTTCCCTTTGGAGAACTTGGAGTGACAAACAGATATCGCATTGAGATGGATGAAATATGATGATGCAGCCGGACATGAAAAATAAAATGGGTAAAATAATATTTCATATCGGAGCAGTCTCAAATGGAATAAAGCTTAGGAAAAAATGAGTCTGTATTTAGAGCACTATGAAGAGGAAGGCCAAAATAAGTATCACAATATGAATTAGGAATGAACACTTGAAAAAGTAAACCTTTGATTATGTAGCAAGAACTCATCAAAAACATCATGATCATTTCTGTCTGAATGAAAAATATTTTATCTTAATTGATGACATTCAGGAGTGTTAAGATTTATAATTTTTTAAGGTGAACTTTGGCAGGTTTCACAATAATGGTTTCCATTTTTCCTTTTCACACACACACATCATGGGAAAAAAAAAGTCAAAACCAAAGCAAATAAAGATTGAAATGCAGACAGTAGGTTTATTTTGTTGTAAAACAAAAACAAAAAGTATATGGAAAGCGTTAGTTTTGACAGAATCCTGGTTCAAAGACACCAACCCTCCTGATCCAAAGAAATCTCTCGCAATCTTTGTAACTGCCAAAAAGGTGCCTAAAGCTTGTAGAAATGAGCTTCTAACAACAAAAACTAAACAAACTATATCTTCCCTGGAAAAACAGTTCATAAAAGGTTTTTCAAATGGCCATTTTCTTCTTGTGAGACCATTCGGTTGTCCCCGCCTGTGTAATTTTATGGATGCTGGACCTTTTAACTTCTTGTACACATATTCAAATGCATAATTACTAACTTGAAAGCCTTTGAAAGTTAAGTACAAACATTAAACAACATGGCAACAACAGTAATATGTGATTATACAAACAAATTGTAGCCTGGTAGACTGTTTAGTATCCTACCCCCCTAATTCCCAAAATACAGCAAACACATATATGAAGTTACTTTAACTTTCAATTGTCAAAAAATCCAACTCAAATTAATATTCCAGCAGCTTTATGAAGGAATTCAAGTAGCAAACAATGTAGAATGCTATGATTTGGGCCCATTTATGGTGTACATGTGACAAATTTTTATAAACTTCACATGGACGTAGAACCTTTGAACTTTTCTACACATCTTTAAATGCCTTATCACCACATTGAAAGCAATTCAGGGTAAAGTACAAACATTAATCAACATGGAAACAACATAACAAGATTATTTTGCATATAAATTGTAGCTTGGCAGGCAGTATAGTACCCTATACCCCCCATTTACAAAAATGCGGTGTCGAACATAATGAAACTTGTGACGGGTCTATTGATGGAATGAATTTACAGACCTGCCAACCCACCATCATGCCAAAGAGTTTGGAGTAGCATTTAAGAAATAGGCGTAGCGGAGGTGAGAGGGGGGGGAGGGGGGGGGGGAGAAGGCGAGATAAACTGAACCGGTGGTGTGGAAGCGGGGGGGGGGGGGGGGGGGGGGAAGAGATAAGGCTGTGAAGGCGGCGCGATAAGCTGAACCGGCGGCGTGAAAGCGGGGGGGGGGGGGGGGGGGGGGGGGGATCTCCATCACGGTCAAAAGTTCAAGCCAGCCAGAACCCCATCAACATTGTGAAAATCTGCCCACACAAAATCGCCAACCCTGATGACATTGGGGTTGGAAACGTGCTGGCGGTCTTTGTATTTGGAGGGGTTGGACATTTTTAACACACTGAGGAATCCATCTTTGAGACCGCAGAGTTGGATGGATGGATGGATGGATGGATGGGCGAATAGGTGCATGGACGAGTGGATGGATGAATGGATGGATGGATGGATGGATAGATGACTGGAGGGAGGGACGGACGGACGGATGGGTGGATGGATGGGTGGATGGGTGGGTAGGTGGATGCAACTTTAAAATCGCTGGAGATTCGGAAAACGAGCAAATCACGCTTCCGATTCCTGAGTCATTTGTGTTTATTGAATCTCTTGCGAGACACAGTGTGTCTATTTTTGTCCCGACTCAAAGCGGGAACTCGTACGCCTTGAACGTTCGCAACGCTGTCTGTCCACGTTCGCAACGCCGTCTGTCTGGGTTGCGAACGGAGGTTGCGAACGCTACGGACAGACAGATGAAATCGCCTTGGCTCGAGAACAAAGATATCGAAACTAAGTGAACTAAGCTATCCCGCATGTTCTATGGCGCCATTCTAACCTGTGTAGAGCGTGTAAAAAGTCACATCCCATTTGGAAAGATGTGAATTTACACAAGAAAAGTGAAGTTGCGAATGTAGATTACTCGGACAGAAGCGAATCGGCAATCTGTAAGAAAGACCCCAGAGCCGTATTTTACCTTCAAGTGGTGTGCTTGCCGGCTTTTATCAAAACTACACACCACCAAACATCGTTTTCATCCCCCCAAAAAATCAAGAATGGCATTTTAGGTGGAGAAAATAGCCATTTATTAATCCTCAGAGTAGCGCGATTTAGCGGACAGACAACTTCCGGTACTTCTTATTTTCTTCTTTTTCTTCGATTTCTACCAAACTTAAGCCCGCCCCTTCGTGTTTCGTGACATTGATATGTAGGTGGAACCGTTATTCAAACAACTTGATCATCCGATATTACGTTAAAGGTCCTGACTTCTGTTTTTATTACATTGACTCGAGGCATTTGCAGGCCAGGAAGGAAATTGCGTCTGTCCGGATTTTAACGTTCGCCACCAATCACACGCTCAAAAAGTCAACAAAAACAACATTGATGAAAAAACCATGTATAATTCTTAATTTAGAATAGCTGCTTCTTCCATTTGGTTCACAAAAAGAAGTTAAAATTGGTACAGTTTGTCAAAAATTCCCGACTTTTCTCAGCCATGTTCTCAACGCTACCTGATTGTGAAACCTGCCCTTTCATAAGAAGAAAAATCCCAAACTGAGGTAGTAAAGATGCTCTTTTTCCACATTGCGACTTTCTGACCAATGGTGGGTGCTATAACTGCACACCTTGACACCCTGCTCATCAGACTTTTTAATCAATCGACGCCATCTCAACTCCCTTGGGAGCAATCTACCAGACTGGATGAACACACCAACGTTAGCTTTCACAATTTTCCAGCTTGGCCCTCCCAGGTACCCGGTTTTACTTGTGGGTTGGGAGAAGCAATCTGGGAACAAAGTAGCTTGCTCTAGGATGAGACTCCAGGATCAACGCAGGTTGGAACGCTGCACCCACTTGCCGCAAGCAAAATAACATCAACCTTCTTCTGGAGGCACACTGATGTGAAGACTGAAAACAAGTCACCACACACACACACCAAGCATCAGTGGAGGAGGCACACTGATGTGAAGACTGACAACAAGACACCACACACACACAACAAGCATCAGTAGAGGAGGCACACTGATGTGAAGACTGACAACAAGTCACCACACACACTAAGCATCAGTAGAGGAGGCACACTGACGTGAAGACTGACAACAAGACACCACACACACAACAAGCATCAGTAGAGGAGGCACACTGATGTGAAGACTGACAACAAGACACCACACACACACACCAAGCATCAGTAGAGGAGGCACACTGATGTGAAGACTGAAAACAAGACACCACACACACACAACAAGCATCAGTAGAGGAGGCACACTGATGTGAAGACTGAAAACAAGACACCACACACACACAACAAGCATCAGTAGAGGAGGCACACTGATGTGAAGACGGACAACAAGACACCACACACACACAACACTTGCATCTAATGCTCTCTGCAGCAAAAGCTGAAATGTCCCCTTTGCTCTGCGAACAAGCTCTTGTTTAATCCCACTTTGCGTTTGTCCATGTTTTTTCAAATAGTCTTTCAGTTCTTTCACTTTCATGGAATCAAACACCAACTCGTCGCAAGTGTCCTGCATGTTCGCAGGCCGCAAACCGGAACTACTCACTTTTATTTGATCGTTTACATCAATCGACGTCTATTTCTTTCGTTGTATCAATAGTATGGCGTCTCCGCACACTCGATGTAGATCTGTGATGGATGGGTGTGTCTAGTTCATGTTGACTGACAACGGTGTGAACAGAAAAAAAAATTAAAAAAAAATCGTTTGTTCCTTGGAAAATTCTGACTTAGGGTTTTATTGGTTCTACATTGGTGAAATAAATTACAGTAACTCGTACTAACGGATCAGAAGTGCAGTATCGGAGATATGATACTAAAAATAAACTGCCGCCAGAGTGCTCAGGCCTAAATTTCGGCCCTGTGACACTTGGTGGGTTAATATTTTTCACTATATTACTATAATCCAATAACAAAATCTCTGGTTGCCGTAGGTTTCCGCAGGTTTCCGTAAAAAATACCTACCGCTCAGGCTTCCCGCGATGAGAAACTCTTGGCCGTCACCAGCGTGTGTGCAAGAGACGGCCTTGCGACCCAGGATGCCTGGCAGTAAGAGAGCCAGGCCGTACAAAGCGTGGCACAGAGAGAGGAAGACTGCAGGTCGGGCGGGGTACTTGAGGCGGGTTCTATCCATGAGGTAGGTGATGACCGTGACGAAACTGGAGAGGCAACACACAGTGGCACATACCAGCATCACCATCATCATAGCGTCCTTGTCTTCTCGATGTAAGAGAACGTCCATATCGCACCTCGGTGCGCACGCCTGGTTGGTACTGCGGGTCCCCCTCCCCTTCACGTACACGAACCGGCTTGTGCAGAAATTATCTGCCGAAGACAGGGAGACGGTGGCAATGGCCGTTGTCGTTTTTTCCATTGTCTTGGTCGCAGGCGTGGGCTTCGTGGTCGGTGGTGGTGTCGTGGTCGGTCCTGACGCACATAGCTCTCCATTGGTATCCTTAGGAACGTCGCACAGTCGAGAATGTCTGGCCAGGTCAGGCCAAACTCTATGATGGATGCTTTGTACCTGGCCCTGACCTCCTGACACAGAGACCGGCAGGGCTGGACGATGACGATGGCGGACTCGGTGAGCTGCTTGCATATCGGGAAGTACAGAATGCACAGAAAAGTTTTGATGAGTGGAGAGCAATTGTTTGTCACGATGAGGTCGAACGCGTAGCTTTGCCTTTGGAGATGCCAAGCAGCCTGGTGTTGAAACGAATATCCCAGCATGTTGGGCATGTGCGTGAAGTTGTACAAGGAATTGCATCCTGTATGGGTTAGAGCTTCGCATCGGCCTTTGCTGAAATCTTCGCTCCGTTGCCGTTGGGCACTCGTCGTCATAGACAAAAGCGATACCACGACACTCACAACCAACAGCGACATCAGCCGTCAATGAAGAAACCTGTCCGTCCCCATTGTTCACTCTGGCGTTCGGGCTGTCGTCTTGCATACATCCAGTGATCCACAGGACTGTCTGGTACGGTTGGAGTCAGAAAATCAAATGTGGCCAATTGCGTTTTTCCCGCCTGATGAAGACACGTGGTCTGGCGGTTTCCTTGCGCGCACGTGCTGTTTTTAAAGGCACTAAAAGTTGCTTTATTGACTCACATGCGAAGCAAAAGTGAGTTTATGTACTCAGCCGTGTCGTCCGTCCGTCCGGGCGTCCGTCCGGGCGTAAGAAACTTAAAAGTTGGATTTTTCTCGGAGACTATTAAGTCTATCAACACCAAATGTAGCATGATGGTGTATGATGACAAGGCCTCAAAAAACATACATAGTGACTTGACCTTGCTTCAAGGTCAAGGTCACAGGAGCCATAAATGTGGTCCTAAAAACAGTCATTTTTCACATTTTCCCAATTTTCTCCCACGTTATTGAGAATGGCGACCTTAGCTACAAGTGGTATATAGGTCAAAGCAAGCCCTATCTTTTCATACCAGTTTGGTTGACCTTGCTTCAAGGTCAAGGTCACAGGAGCTCTTCAAAGTTGGATTGTATACATATTTTGAAGTGACCTTGACCCTGAACTATGGCAGATAACTGTTTCAAACTTAATAATTATGTGGGGCACATGTTATACTTTCATCATGAGACACATTTGGTCACATATCAAGGTCAAGGTCACTTTGACCCTTATGAAATGTGACCAAAATGTGGTAGTGAACCACTAAAATTGACCATATCTCATGGTAGAAAGTGCCAATAAGCACCATTGTGCTTCCTATGTCTTGAATTAAGAGCTTTGTGTTGCATGACCTTGGATGACCTTGGATGACCTTGACCTTGGGTCAAGGTCACGTGTATTTTTGGTAGGAAAAAATGTGTAAATCATTTCTTAGTGTATGATGTCATTGCTAGGTTTATTTGTTTGACCTTGACCTTGAAGGTCACTGAATGTCAAGGTCAAGGTCAAGCATGTGAGTCGTATGGGCTTTGCCCTTCTTGTTATAGTTTTGCTTTGCAGAGATTCACAAAAAAATAATTAAACTGGTACGAAGCGGAAAAATGGCGCCGAAAAACGGGACATTTTGCGACACCACTTTTGAATGCTTGTTATCTTGTGCAAATTCACCTTACAAAGTATAGATTGTGTGAAATAATTCAAGTTCAATTATTAATTTAGTCATATTTCAGTGGAAAGTCGCCACAAAATAAAAACAGAGGTAGTTCTACCGAAATAAAAAAGACCTATGCGTTCGTTACTCTCGTTTCCACCACTCTTGCTCAGAGGAAAAAAATCGAAACCAAACATGTATACATAAATGTGTTGAAGAGAAGGTTCAAATTACTTTTCCTTTCATTAGTTTACTCATACAACTGCATAGTTTTATTCTTCTTTTGGTATTAACCAATTTGTTGGGACTATTTTGATGGTCAGCGTCAGTCGTTTCCATGCGTTACTTACGGAAGGTACGCGTGTACCAAACGTGTTGCTATATTTTTCCGCACTCGAAACGGCTACAAAGGAAGCTTTTGTCATCCTGCAGTGAATGAACACGTTTATGGAAGGATACGTCATAGTACACGCGATTTTTGACCAATGAGAAGGCTTTGTTTCCTTCATTTTTTTCTGTAACGTACGTCATTTTGCTACACATGTGCGAAGCTTTCAGTTCGTTTGATCCGTTCGATCGACCATCTTCATCCAATTTGGGTTAAGTAAGGCATTCTACATTAGTTTTTTTTTACTCACATGCGAAGCAAAAGTGAGTCTATGTACTCTGCCGTGTCGTCCGTCCGTCCGGGCGTCCGGGCGTCCGGGCGTCCGGGCGTAAAAAACTTAAACGTTATATTTTTCTCAGAGACTATTAAGTCTATCAACACCAAATGTGGCATGATGGTGTATGATGACAAGGCCTCAAAAAACATACATAGTGACTTGACCTTGCTTCAAGGTCAAGGTCACAGGAGCCATAAATGTGGTCTCAAAAACAGTCATTTTTCACATTTTCCCAATTTTCTCCCACGTTATTGAGAATGGCGACCTTAGCTACAAGTGGTATATAGGTCAAAGCAAGCCCTATCTTTTGATACCAGTTTAGTTGACCTTGCTTCAAGGTCAAGGTCACAGGAGCTCTTCAAAGTTGGATTGTATACATATTTTGAAGTGACCTTGACCCTATACTATGGAAGATAACTGTTTCAAACTTAATAATAATGTGGGGCACATGTTATACTTTCGTCATGAGACACATTTGTTTACATATCATCAAGGTCAAGGTCACTTTGACCCTTATGAAATGTGACCAAAATGGGGTAGTGAACCACTAAACGTGACTATATCTCATGGTAGAAAGTGCCAATAAGCACCATTGTGCTTCCTATGTCTTGAATTAACAGCTTTGTGTTGCATGACCTTGGATGACCTTGACCTTGGGTCAAGGTCACATATATTTTGGTAGGAAAAATGGGTAAAGCATTTCTTTGTGTATGATGTCATTGGTAGGTTTAGTTGTTTGACCTTGACCTTGAAGGTCACGTGAAGGTCAAGGTCATATAAAGGTCAAGGTCAAGCATGTGAGTCGTATGGGCTTTGCCCTTCTTGTATTAATACAATTCAATAGTTTCGTTCATGGTCATGAATAAATACTTTATGACTAGTTTTTCTCTGGCCATTCTGGTTTTGGTTTCTGGTGTTCCTTATGAAACTCAATCGTCGCGGAGGAGCTTATCACATCAATTGATTTGGTCAGAATCACTTCATGTTTGTTTTCATAGAACTAAATTGATGTTCCCTCATGCTAGATATCAAAATAATACATTTTATAATGATATACGCATGTGATCGCCACGCTGGTTACAAAGAAACCAATCACTGCTCGGCGCCATTGCAGTAGGTATGTCCCACCTAGTGTTAGGCAATATCATGGACGTGCACATATATATTTATAAGATTGGTGGTTGTTAATCCAGTTACCCTCTACTACACACACATTTATAAGATTGGTGGTTGTTAATCAATAACCCTCTGAATATTGAGAGAGAACTATACATAAGTCTAAATATGTGAGAACATACCTACCTGACAACAAAGAGCCTTTTTGACTGGTTTCAGTTGGTCATGTGAAACAGGTTGTGCCAGTCTTGGACTTGCTGGAGAGCAGTAGAGGATGATGATGATCAATGTCAATTATTTTATTTCTTAAAATAAATGTTGCACTTCATGTTTTTTTGACAATGATGTCAAGGCAATTACTCACTGGTATATATATACAGGTTTGAAGTCACGAGCCAAGTCTGAGTCTTGTCAGCGAGTCCCAGTTTATTGTTGCCTCGTTCTGAATACAATGCAGGAGGGGTTGATTCCCTTGAATCGTCTGCTTGATGTGCTAGGATGGACAGTCACATATGGTATTCCTACAAGTCCCCTTTTTGAGTAGAATGAAGTATTATTTGGTTTAATTACTGAATGAACTTACTCATGATTAAGTTATGAGAACATGGGATTATGTCAATTAGAGTTCTTTAGTACAGTTCTTGGCAATTTGATCATAAATGAGCTGATGAAGTGGAATTAAGGATTAGAGGAAGTCATGTTCAGATATTATGCTTTATGCGAGGAATCACTGGCATACGTGGATTTAAATCTACACTGATGTGCTTACAAGTCAAATCTCTCAGGTTTCTTTAGGAGTCTGCCTGATCTGGTGTGCAGCTGGTCAGGGTTGCCTGGGTTCCTCGCTGGTGTGTGACAGGTTGTAGGTGCTTGACTGGTTGCTGCTGGGGCTTGTTCCAGAGCTGGCTGGTGGTGGATGGAGGGACCTGTAGTGTCAGGTGTCCTGGTAGGAATAGTGAAGAGTGAAGTTTGACGAGTTTGAAGTCATGAGCAAAGTCTGAGAGTCTTGTCAGCGAGTCCCAGTTTATTGTTGACTCGTTCTGAATACAATGCAGGAGGGGTTGATTCCCTTTCGTCGTCTGCTTGATGTGCTAGGATGGACAGACACATATGGTATTCCTACAACTCCCCTTTTTTGAGTAGAATGAAGAATTCAATAATTTGGTTTAATTACTGAATGAACTTACTCATGATAAAGTTATGAGAACATGGGATTATGTCCATTAGAGTTCTTTAGCACAGTTCTTGGCAATTTGATCATAAATGAGCTGATAAAGTGAAATTAGGGAATGGGGGAAGTCATGTTCAGATATTATGCTTTACGCGAGGAATCACTGGCATACCTAGATAGAAATCTACACTGATGTGCTTACAAGAGTGAAGTTTGACGGGTTTGAAGTCACGAGCAAAGTCTGAGAGTCTTGTCAGCGAGTCCCAGTTTATTGTTGCCTCGTTCTGAATACAATGCAGGAGGGGTTGATTCCCTTGAGCCGTCTGCTTGATGTGCTAGGATGGACAGTCACATATGGTATTCCTACAACTCCCCTTTTTGAGTGGAATGAAGTATTTAATAATTTGTTTTAATTACTGAATGAACCTTCTCATGATCAAGTTATGAGAACATGGGATTATGTCAATTAGAGTTGTTTAACACAGTTCTTGGCAATTTGATCATAAATGAGCTGATGAAGTGGAATTAAGGATTAGAGGAAGTCATGTTCAGATATTATGCTTTACGCGAGGAATCACTGGCATACGTGGATGGAAATCTACACTGATTTGCTTACCAGTCAAGCCTCACAGGTTTCTTTAGGAGTCTGCCTGATCTGGTGTGCAGCTGGTCAGGGTTGCCTGGGTTCCTCGCTGGTGTGGGACAGGTTGTATGTGCTTGACTGGATGCTGCTAAGGCTTGTTTCAGAGCTGGCTGGTGGCGGATGGAGGATACTGTAATGTCAGGTGTCCTGGTAGGGATAGTGAAAAGTGAAGTTTGAGGAGTTTGAAGTCACGAGCAAAGTCTGAGAGTCTTGTCAGCGAGTCCCAGTTTATTGTTGCCTCGTTCTGAATACAATGCAGAAGAGGTTGATTACCTTGAATCGTCTGCTTGATGTGCTAGGATGGACAGTCACATATGGTATTCCTACAACTCCCCTTTTTTGAGTGGAATGAAGTATTTAATAAATTGGTATCATTACTGAATGAACTTACTCATGATTAAGTTATGAGAGGGATCATGTCCATTAGAGTTCTTTAGCACAGTTCTTGGCAATTTGATCATAAATGAGCTGATGAAGTGGAATTAAGGATTAGGGAAAGTCATGTTCGGATATTATGCTTTACACGAGGAATCACTGGCATATGTGGATGGAAATCTACACCGATGTGCTTACAAGTGAAGTCTCTGACATTTCTTTAATACAAGTCTGCCTGATCTGGTGTGCAGTTGGTCAGGGTTGCCTGGGTTCCTCGCTGGTGTGGGACAGGTTGTATACATGTGCTTGACTGGTTGCTGCTGGGGCTTGTTTAAGAGCTGGCTGGTGGCGGATTGAGGAACCTGTAGTGTCAGATGTCCTGGTAGGGATGGTGACTAGATGGGATTTGTTCCTTAAAATGGTACCCTGTTCAGTCCTGACAAGGAATGATCGTGGGTTGTGGTGTTTTTCCACTTTTCCTTGTTTGTTCATGACTTTGATGTAGACAGTATCCCCTCTACTTTATAAGTTTCGTTGCCTGCAGTAATGTCTCCAAGCCTTTTAAAAGCTGATCTGTCTCCGCTACCGGTTTTAGGTGTTTCCTGACATAGGTGGGGTATAAATACAGCATTGTAGGTGTATTGGGTGTACTACTCACGTAGTACGTATACTAAAATTCGAACGATACAAAGAAAATTAGCATGGCCTCAACAACTCCCGTGCTATCTGTGTCTCTCTGCCCGAGCTCTCAGGAAGCAGGTGAAACATGTTTTGGACCTCTTCAGGTGCAAGGTTAGCCTCCACAAGTTGCTGGATTCTAAACAGCTTGGCGTTGCCTGCCACAATGTCTCTCTCAGTAAGCGTGCGCGCCTGTGGCTGTGCAGATGGCGCGCCATTTTCTTTAGGCAGGGCTTGAGGACTCCTGGGATCCATGATCCATGTGTACGTTTGAATTGTGGTCGCAGTCTTCCTCGGTCCAGAATACTGATTTAGACGTCAAAATCATAACACATTTGGATGTTATTAATTGTGGTTCACAATTCATATCCCCCTGTGGGTTCGGGGTAAGAATTGACCCACTGCGTCTCCCGACGCGATTCGTAAGAGGCGAATAACTAGGCACACCGTGACTTGATTTGTGTATACTCTAAACTGTTCTAGTTATTTTCATGCTTAATGGCCTTATATTATATAGCCTTCAAGGCTGATAGGCCATAAAACTCCATCCATCCATCCATTACAAGTCATAAATTATAATCAAACTGGTTGTAAGCCTTCCACTGATAACCTGTTCTAGAAGTTGGTTTGTTTTCCTGTACTATGTATACATGTTCATAGAGACTCCATCATCATAAATATCCATGTAAGTTACAAAGACTCCAGCATCAACATCAAACAAAAATATTGCAACTTTCATCGTCATCAGTTACAACTGTATGCAAACATTTAGTTCTACAGGTACTCCATCATTGGACGAATACTACAAGAACTTTGAGGTATTGATATTCATCATTCAAAATATGAGTCTTAATTCAGCTTTGTGCATTTATATTTGGAAGTTGTTGTTTTTGCATGTCGTGGCCGCTTCCTTTGGCCAGGTTTCTTGCCCTTGTGGGCTGGGGCTTTGATCTTTGTCGGACCATCCGTGCTTCTCACGAGAAGGCTTTCTTTTTTTGTTTTTTCTGACTGTTCTCAGTTGCTTGTTTCTCCAGCTGTCAGTCTTGCGAATCCAAACATCTCTTGGTACCCCAAAGTGCTTGTAGTCTTCGTCCCAAGTACAATTCCCTCGTACCAAAAAGGGCTCGCTTCTCCTCGGAATACTGCTGTTTGACAATGTCTTGGAGGTTTGAGACAAGGGCAACTAATGTCTTTGATATCCAGTCCACTTTCTGCTTTAGCACATGGTTCAATGATTTGCAGTTGTTGTTGGTCCATTGCTTGCTAGGGAGCAGGGGATTGAAATGGTTTCTTGCTTTGCTGTTTTCTTCTAACATTGGGCAGATCCGTTGCAGATGTTTTTGTGTGTGTTTTTTTTGCATCGCTAGAGTTGTATGCAAGATAATCCATTTGATCTTTTGCATCTGAAGGCGTGGCTGCTGTGGCCAAGATCCCATCTTTTCCAAATATCTCATTGACAAGTTTCTTTCGGATTTTTTCAGCCCCACTTTGTCAGAGAGGGCTGCCTCCAGGTTCGTTTGCAAGTGCCTTGAACATGACATTTGTATGGAATCAGGAAATGCCATAGCCATGGCTTTTCTCATTGATTTCTTCTCGTCGCTTCCGAGTTTTGGGGGTTCGTATGTGGGTTCTGATGTCAGTCTTCCTGCCAGATGTTGAAAAAACAGATGAAAGGTGCTAGTATCGCTCTCTCCGTGCAGCAATATTGGCCCACAGAACCCTGGGTGATCTTTCGTTTCCCTTCTAACGGCCAAGTTCTTGTAAGCGAGCAACGTTACTTGGACATCGCCCAGATTGAAGGTTTTGTCCACTCCAATCACTGTTTGTGCGGATGAAGGGGCGCACCCGAACCTCTGCACATCTTCAATCTGTTGTTCAGTATAACATACAACAGCTGGAACTTTCTGACTCTGTTTTATTATGAGCTTTACGAACGCATTGTTCTGCTGCATATTCTCTAAGGCAGGCATTTGGTCAGCAAAGTTATTGCTGTGTTGTTGATCATTGTTTTTGCGCCTTTCCCTGTATTTTAAGTTCTTCTTCTTCTTCTTCTTCTTTCTTTAGACTGCCGCCTTCAGCAAAGTGAAGATTCTGCAGACGCGGAGAGAGGTTGCAAAGTGAAGCAATTTTCAGGATTTGGAAGGGAAAGTTTGCCAGGTGACCAGCGGAAAATATGGTCGGGATAAACGGGGGGGGGGGGGGGGGGGTGTAGGGGAAAAGGTACTAGATCTGGGTTTTGAAGGCCTCCAGGGAGGAGCTGAGAGCGACCTCGGCTGGGAGCGAGTTCCAGTCCACGATGGTGCGTGGGAAAAAGGACTTCTGGCGGTAGGCTGTTCGGCATGACGGTATCTGGTAGGCTGCTGCGTGAAGACCTCTGGTACTTCTAGTGGTGGGGTTTGTGATGGGGTGGTTTCGGGTGTTTATCGTCAATAGTCTGTTAGTGTATTTATACATATTAATGAGGCGGGCTTTACGGCGCCGTTCTTGGAGTGTGGGCCACTGCAGGTGTTCCAACATGGTGTCTACGCTCGAGGTCTTCCGGTGGCGGTTGACAACCCAGCGGGCTGCTCTGCGCTGTACAGCCTCGAGGCGGTCTACGTCCTTGCTGTGGTAGGGGTCCCACACAGGGCTTGCAAACTCCATAGGGGTTCGGACCAGGGCAGAATAGGCTTGCTGCCTCGCCTCCTGAGAGCCGACTCGCAGGTTTCGGCAAAGGAAATTGAGCATTTGATTTGCCTTGTTGGTGACATTCAAGACGTGAGTGTCCCACTTCAAGTCGTGGGACAGGGTCACTCCGAGGTACTTGGCCTCTTTGACGGTGCTGAGAGTGTGGCCGTGCAGTTTGTAAGAGCACTTCGTGGGGTTTTTCTTTCTAGACACTGGGAGAGTCTGGCACTTCTCCGGGTGGAAACTCATCAGCCACTTCTGCTCCCACTCAGCGAGGCGATTTAAATCCTCTTGAAGGGCTTGCTTGTCGCTGGCGGAGCTGATAGTCTTGTGGCAGAGAGTGTCATCGGCAAACAGGCGAGAGGTGGAAGTGAGGCCATCAGGGAGGTCATTTATGTAGAGCACAAATAGGGCGGGGCCGATCACGGACCCCTGTGGTACCCCAGATTCTACAGGAGCTGGGCGAGAGGTGGCTCCGTCGACTACAACTGCCTGCTGTCGGTCAGAGAGGAACTCTCTGATCCAGGCGTGGATCCGGCCGACGATTCCATAGTGGTGAAGCTTGTGGAGGAGTAGCTGGTGGCAGACTCGGTCGAACGCCTTGCTGAAATCCATAATGAGGGCGTGAGTCTCCTTCCCCCTTTCAAGGTCGTCTGTCATCTCATCCACTAGCCCCAGCAGTTGGCTCTCGCAGGAGCGCTTACGTCTGAATCCATGCTGTTCTGTTCGCAGGATGCCGTTGTTCTCAGCAAAGGACATGAGCGTGCTGGTGACAATATGCTCCAAGAGCTTACATGGTATTGAAGTCAATGAGATGGGTCGATAGTTTGATGGATCGTATCGTTGGCCCTTCTTGTAGACTGCCGTGACATTCGCTTGGCGCCAGTCGCTTGGGACGACGCCTGTGTTTAGCGAGGACTGAAAAAGGAGGGCCAGGGCAGGTGAGAGTTCATCAGCAAGCTCCTTCAGAATCCTTGGGCTGATGCCGTCGGGTCCTGGTGCCTTGCTGGGGTCCAAGTCTTTCATCAGTTTTCTGACGCCAGAGCTTTTGATGTTGATAAAGCTACAGGTGGGACGGTCAGGCTGTGTATGGAGGTTTGTACGTTTTCGGAATTCTTCTTCTGTGCAGGAGATCCTGGGGCTAAAGGCGGAGTGGAAGGTCTGGTTTAGTGCCTCAGCTCGATCTTTGGCGTCGGTGACCAGCTTGCCGTCCACCTTAAGGGGAGAGACTCCGGCGGCCTCAGTACGCTGGGCTTTGATGTATGTCCAAAACCGCTTTGTGTTAGGTCTGGAGGTCTTGTCAGAGGAGTCGGTGAATAGCTTCTCAGTGTGGGACCAGTACTCTCGTCTCAGGTTTCTCTGGACTTTGCCTTTGAGTTTCCGAAATTCGGCCTTGAGATCTGCGTTGCCGGTCTTCTTCCAGCGTTTGTAGAGTCTGTCCCTCCTCCTGATGAGTCTGAGTGTGGCGTAGCCCACCCATGGCTTGTTGTTTCGGCTCCCAAGGGTCTTGTAGGGGACATGCTGCTCAATCATGGAAGCAACTCCGCCTTTAAAAGACTGCCATATTTCCTCAGTATTGCTGTTTTCACTGAAGGAACTTTCAATGGTGTTGGAGAGTTCTTGGGCTGCAGTGCGTAGCGAGGTCCAGTTTGCCTTGTTGTACTGAGGGACCCGGCGTCTGATTTGGCGTTGGCGGGCGGGGTAGACGTCGAACTCCATATAGACGACGTCATGGTCTGACAAGCCAGGAAGACTCTCGATGCGGGGCACCAGAGAGGGGTTGTTTGTCAAGAAAAGGTCAAGTGTGTTATTAAGCCTGGTAGGGAATGTTACGAGTTGGTCGAAGCCGAGGTTGTTGATCAGGTCCAGAAAATCGTAATGGAGACCTGGGTGGGAGGATCCTGGTTTCAGTGTTTTTGTTGTCCAGTCAAACGCTGGGAAATTCATGTTGCCTCCAATGATGATGGTGGCGTTGGTTCCCACTGCACGACGGGCGGCGGTTTCGAACAGTTTTAGGCTGTGCTAATCATTGGTGTGGGGGCGGTAGTAGGAGGCCAGGAGTTGAACAGTTATATTCTGTTTCTTGGGCAATTCTTGCAATGCTGCGTCTCCTGTAGGTAGAGATCACCAGGTCTCTGGTGTGATCCACGCATCTTGTCCATAAAAGTTGGGTCGAGTCGGATGTAGTTGGATGCTTGACCCTTTGCATTTCCATGTTAGCATGGGGGTGGACATTAACCTTTATGTTCGTGGACTGCAATCCTCTGTGCTCCGTCCATCGTCAGCCACATTACCCTTTTCTCATACCCTTGTTTTGACTTCTCATGTTGACCATGTATAATAGCAGTTAAGTGTGATTATCATTATTTGGGAAATCTCAGGTTGGGGGGGAGACTGGTAGAAATTCTGTTTTCTTTTCTTTTTTGTGCTGAAGACAAACGATGCCATTTTTCATTATGACTTGGCTGATCTTCTCATCTGTCTGCATGAAGAGGGTCTTTGTTGTTGAACCTTTGCTGTTCCAGGCTCCCCTGTCATTTGCAAACTGAGAACGTTTGCCGTTGTTTTGACGGACTAAGTTGTTGCTGTTATTTACAACAAAATATACATTGTTTTGGGGCATATCTGGAACTTTGGGCAGTGATTCAGATTCTGTTTCTGTCTTAAGTATGGAAATCATTGTTTCTGAGTCCATTAACTTTCCATTTGGGAGTGGTCTCCAGTGCGCTTGATCACCACCTTCATCAATATCACCACCATCTTCACTGCTGTCATCTTCATCAAAACCACCTCTTCCTCCACCACTGTCACTGTCATCAACATCACAACCATCTTCACTGCTGTCATCTTCTTCATCATTATCACCTCTTCCTCCACCACTGTCACTGTCATCAACATCACCACCATCTTCACTGCTGCTGTCATCTCCTTCATCATCCCCACCTCTTTCTCCACCACCCTCTTCACTGCTGTCATCCCCTCTTCCTCTACCACTGTCACTGTCGTCATCATCATCATCATCATTGTCACCATCATCACCTCTTCCTCCACCTTTGTCACTGTCATCAACATCACCACCATCTTCACTGCTGGCATCATCTTTTTCATCATCGACACCGTCTTCACCAAAGTCATCTTCTACTTCATCATCATCACCAACGTCACTGCCATCAACAATTAGATCAATGGCGGCAAGGAGCTCAGGAGGACCAGTAATGTGGTATGTAGCCATCAACAGTTGCTCAGTTCGTGCAGCAGATACCCTCTCATCATAAGTCTTTGCGGCGGACAGTCTGAAAACAAATGCATAAAAGGTTAGCACAATTGCATTTAAACAGTTTTTAAAAAGCCAGTTACAAATTAAATGAATTTGATATACATACCAAAATAGACATACCAAAATAGACACGACTTTTTATAACCCTTTAAATAACCCTTTAACACCTAAAGACAAAGGGATGCCATTCCTATTTGGTTCCTCAGATCACAGGGAGACAACCCAACATTTTGTGCATTTTCCTTTCACTTGATAAATGAAACAAAAGAAAGAACATTGATTTACCTCTTTAATTTAATGTAGTTTTGGCATCAAAAGAGAGGTAGCTGGTGGGGCAGATGAAGTTCAAATCTCCTTCACCCCATTTGTCCAGCGTCTCGTAGCCCATTGGTACACAACGTCTGATAAAAAACAAAATAAACAATTACTATTTGAAATCCTCTTTGTGCTAGTAATTCATTTGTAAATAGATATAAAATGTAAAACTAACTCAAAATAACAATATAGCTCTTTCTTAAGCAAGTTTTGTACAGTCCCTCTTGAAGCATATGCGGTAAGAAGATGAGAAAGTGCTTAGAGTTATTGTTGGATGCAGAGCAGCCGACGTAATTAAGATAAGCGCCTTGTTAATACTGTTATTATTATTAAGTAAACAAAACAAGTACCTGTGTACCAGCCGCAACATTCTGAGCACTCAATCGCACTGTCATTTTTGCCGCAGTGTTTGCGGCATTTAGTGCATGGGTAGCGTGGTATGGTGTCTGAAAAAACAACAACAAATGATCACAATGTATCAGTATTATGAATTTAGTTCATCTTTATAATTAATATGTAATTGTAATCACACACAGAAATATACAATAAAAAAACATTGAAATTATATGAAATATTCTATATAACTATATGTACATGTGTGCTATTGTAAGTGTATATCATTTGATATTTTAATTATTGTTTTTGTATAAAACCAAAACAAACTAAAATACTGTACACACCTTTTCATGCCTTTGGCACTTGTGACATCCCTATGGCTCTCTCAATCGGCTACTGCAATTTTCAAACTCAAAAGCTGACCACCTACTAGGTTGTTAATTTGTTTGGATCGTTTTTTCGTGAACATGATTAATACAACCACTTTTTTGCGCATTTGTGCGCTTGTTTGCACACCTTTTAGATGCGACCTTCGCCTTTCGTCTGCCGACTTCCGGTTTCATTAATTAAAAAAACCCAGCGGCAACTCTCAGATGGAATTTCTAGATATTTCCTCTATTTGAGTGGTATTTGCGGGAATTTGAGAGTGTCTGTATGTTGATATATGGGGGGAATTTCGGTATATTTGGGGGGATTGCGGTATATTTGGGGGTATTGCAGTAAATAGTAGTACCGACATTTAGAGATAGTTTTGGATATAAAGTTTTGGTAGAAACATTGTTGAATAAGCATGCACTATTACAGTTTTTAAAAAGAAATCCATGAACTTAATTTTTTTTTGTGTATACTGGCCTGAAGGTTTATTTTATTCTATTTTTATATACTTTCATGTGGGGGTTTATGATGAATACATCACAACGGCAGCATTTCAGATGCAAAAAGACAGAATGAAAATAAGAGTACAAACTAATTCTGAAATGACTTCATGGTTGTTGTAATAAGTGCAATCAGGAAAGATCTGAAGGATGGACAATGCAAAATACTTAAACTGAAAGGCACGATAAAAAGGTGACAATAATGCATGGACTTTATAAAATTCCGAGTTGGAAATGCTTTTGATTGCTTTATTATGGGAAGAGAGAGGTAGTGGAGGTTAATGGTTCACAAGCTTACTGTCACGGACTGAACTAAAGAGTTTCTTACTTCTCACTTTTCTGCTGATTAATTTTTTTCAAGTCATTCAGTAGATTTTTGACAAAGCAGCAATTAGTGAATAAGTGTCCCAACTTATTAGTTGCAGAATTAACACCTATCATCACTACATCACAACATTACTTCTAATTTGTCAACATTTCATTTGTAGGTAGAAGTCTCTGTATCTCGCACACTCGGCTGTGTGTGATGCTTGCTGTGGCCTGGCCGTTTTCCATTGCTTGATAACAGTATATTATATAAATACTGTACTTATTGCATCTTCTAGCCATGCTCATCACCATTTGTTTAATGAGTGAACAGCTTGTTTTGTTCAACCAGGACCAGTCATTATTAGATATAAACCCTGTCCAGGATTTTGGTTCACTCTTTACTACACTGTTGTAAACCAAGAAGTTGTCACCAATTATATAGAGTTTGCCAGTGCTTTTACAGAAGTCAGTTATGGGTGTAAACAGTCAAATTTAGATGAAATGGCAATAGAGAAGTGTTGGAGCATCCTTTGAAACTTCAAAAGGATTTTCAGGCATTACGCACTTTCTTGGTGAATGTGTTGAATTTGTGACAGTATCTGCGCTCATGCGTGCATGATCCCTTTCTCTAATTTTCTGATGCACTTTGAAATGGTCTCAAACCTGGGAGAAAAAAGTGTGAAGTCTTGTCCATTAACAATGTAGGACAGGGATGAGGGTATGAAGGAAAGGGGACGTTGGGGATGGTGGTCATCAGAAACAGCTATATTTGGTAAATGCAGACTTCCGACCCACTACTGTCAATAATGATAGTTATGACTCATTCTTTGGGACCTTAGATGATTGAAAGTGGCCATTGACTACTGCGGTTGGGGATTTTTCATGTTTTTAAAATGAGCCAGTCTGCTAAAAGCACCATGAACAACGACCAGTTTTGATGTTTATACAAAAAAGAGCACACTTAAGCGTGGTATATTTATTTTTAAATGGTCTGCGACGTTAATATTGTGTGTGTGTGTGTGTGTGTGTGTGTGTGTGTGCGTCTCTCTCTCTCTCTCTCTCTCTCTCTCAATTTGAGGCAGACAAGGATGCCTAATTCATGAATTTCCCTTGGAAAGATCAATCAATCCCCCCCACCCCCACCTCACACCTAAAGCTTTCTTGAACAGTCATGAAGCTCAGTGACTGGCAGTAATCCAGACAGCTGAGGAAGTATCCACAGCTGTGACTGAGTAGCCAGCACAGTATACCAGAAACAGGCATTGTGGTGACAGTTGCTTGACCTCAGCCACATGCTTCTCATGGACTCTGCAAGTCTGGCTGATTCCAGGCCTTGCATAGAGCTAGGCTGTGCCTAGAGAGCATGTCAGAGGCGGGGTCAGATGCAAAGTGGTCTGCAGTGATTCGCCTGCAACTTTATATTGAAGATTAACTATTGCCTGCAATTTGGTGAGCAAAATGCTGTTTTATCAAGAAATTTGCTGGCAGATCTGCTTGGCTGATTTCTTCTGGAGCAGTGAGTGCTCAGTGTTAAACATAGTATTTTTAAACCTCAAAGGAACTGATGTGAGGGCCCAAGTTGGGAAGTGTAGTGGAGCTGTTAATGGAAAAGAAGCATATTAACTACACTGTTACCTTGCAGCAACTTTGTTGTTACAATTAGGACTGCAGATTGTACTATTGTTAATTCAGTTTGGAAATGATCATTTGCAGTCTGTCAGAAAATGATGTACTTTAGAAACAGCCTTGTTTTACTACTCTTTGTGTGTTATTAAGGACTCTTGTTACGAGAGAGAGAGAGAGAGAGAGAGAGAGAGAGAGAGAGAGAGAGAGAGAGAGAGAGAGATTAACGGAAGGTCATCAGAAGATGAGCACATTTATGTGTGTGCAGAATACACGAAAAGAAGACTTGCATTTCAAAAGTGTGAAATGTCCCCAACCCTCATTGAAAATGTAACAGCCAAGATAATAGTCCGGCGTCCCACAGATTTATGCATTTGTTGCGGGAAGAATGGGAAATGTCGCAGAAGGTTCGGGAACTTTCCCTGTCCTTGAACGGATCAGACTGGACCGAGACGGACGGTTTTTAGTGACGATGACGTAATAATGAAAAGTGACGTAGGACAGCGACGACGATGACAGTTAGGAAAAGTGGCATGGAGAGGGAAGCCAAGAAGGAGGATTGAATCAAAAAGCACTCAACGTGGCGTTTCGAACTCTTGGCGTGTTATCACTGGGAGTGATTGCTGGAAGCAGTGGCATCATGGGTGTAGGGATAAGTCGAACCGTGATGACTGGCCGATCAAGAGAGGTAAGAGTCTGTCCTCCTGAACATTGGGACAGGGGAAACGGAAGAAGTCGTTATTGTGAGTGAGTGAGAGCACGACGGAACGTAACACTAGACAAGTGAGAGCTTGTGGGGCTGTTGGCGCCGTTGAAAGCGCACTCGCCATCGCTGTACGTTTATTGCCAAGCCATGAATTAAAGATCTTCCTGTAGAAGTAAACTCACGCCGAAGTCCTGCTTCTACTTTCCTGGCGCAAGCTGGGACGAGCCTCAAATAGAAGACCACCTACGCGCAACACTGGTTCCCATGTCGGGGGAGAGGTTGCACGCCTCCAGGACGCCGTGACAGACCTTCAGAAGAGACTGGAGGAAGAAGGAGCCACAGAACGAAAACCCCCTCCTCCGATACCCTTCCGGACCACGGGCGATCATCAGGCATACGAGCCACTACAAGCAGAGGCGCCTGCTTTCGTCCCAGCCTGGGAGGGGGCCTGCATGACCGCTGCCCGACCCCTACAGCAGAGGCCTCAGACCTATGACGGTAGAGCCTCATGGGAGGCCTACCGTGTGCAGTTTGAGGTCACGGCGGCGATGAATGGCTGGGGAGAGAGGGAAAAAGCAGGATACCTCATTTCCAGCCTGACTGGTCAGGCATTAGGCATCCTGGAGGCGTTGCCACATGAGGACATGGCTAATTACAGCGCCATCGCCAAGGCCCTCCACAACAGATTCCAGGACGCCAGGAATGCTGATCAAGCTAAGGCAATGCTCTGCGCCATGAGGCGCAAGAAGGGTGAGTCTCTCCCTGAGTTAGCCGCTGACATAGAGCGGCTCATGAGACGAGCTCACCCCGCCTGCAGTAGGGACGCGGTGGACGATCTGTCCCACGAGAAATTCCTGGAAGCCCTCTCCGACAACGAAGTGAAGTGGCAGGTGCAGCTGCTGGCCCCCACCACCCTTGCAGAGACCGTGAACACCACACTCCGCATTGAGGCCATCGCCCAGCGTGAGGACGCAGCGCTGAGACTACCGCAACACCACAAGGTCAGGGCTGTGGGCAGCCAGAATGGAGACGCCAGCGACTGCGATGCTCTGCTGGCGCAGTTGAGGCGCCTGATGGAGGAGCTCCTGGAGAGAGCGAAAAGAAAACCCCTCATCGGGACGGTCGGCGCGGGCCCATCAAGTGCTACCAATGCGACACGATCGGTCACATCGCGCGTCACTGTCCACAGAAGTTAGCCTCCTACCCAAGCCGCAAGCGTGGAGAGAAGCCGCCCCCCGCCCAGGAAAACTAGGATGTGCCGGACTTAGGGGGCAGAGTCCGGCATCCCATCCCCCTACTGCCCCACACCATCGCACCTTCAAGTTGAATGGTGTGCGCTGTGATCCAGGGGGGCCGTCAATAGACGTCAGCATTGACGGGTACAGGTGCAACGCACTGATCGACTCAGGAGCCACCGTCTCCGTCGTAAGGACCGGTCTTCGCCCCTTCATGGAAAGGGAGGAGACGACAGTAGCCCTGACCGACGTCCGGAAAGGCCCTATCCCCGTACACGGCGTAGTGGAGGCGAGGCTACAGGCTGGTGAGTTCGCTACCTCTCACGTGTTCCTTATTGCTGACGTAGTGGAAGACGCCATCCTGGGAGCGGATTTCCTTCGGGAGCACTCAGGAGTGATGGACTGGGGACGGGCTCTCCTGACTCTTGACGGGCTGCTGATACGGTTTGAGAGTGTTGATTGGGCGAGAGCGTCCTCACCGCACCTTTTAAAGGTAGGAAAGCTGCAGGCCGGACTGACGGAAGGTGGCTTGATCGTGCCCCTCCCAGGAGTCCTGCAGACTGTCATGGATGAGGGGAGCCAGGAACTCGACGCCTCGGACCGGACCCGACTTGGTGAAATGCTGCGCGCCCACCGGGGAGCCTTCTCATTGGCGGAGCTCGACGAGGGTCGGACAAGCCTCGTTCGTCATACCTTCTACGTGGGAACATCGAACCCCATCAGGCAAGCTCCCAGGCCTATTCCCCTCGCCAGCCGGGAGATAGCGCATCAAGAGGTGCAGAGGATGCTAGGTCAGGGTGTCATTGAGCCCTCAAACAGCCCTTGGTCGTCCCCTGTGGTGCTGGCAAAGAAGAAAGACGGCTCCACGAGGTTCTGCGTGGACTACCGCCGACTGAACGACGTCACTAAGAAGGATTCGCACCCCCTGCCGCGAATCGACCTGACCCTCGATGCCCTTTTGGGGGCTAGGTGGTTCAGCACCCTGGATTTGAAGAGTGGGTACTGGCAGGTAGAGGTCGAACAAGGGGACCGAGAGAAAACAGCTTTCTGCATGGACGGAGGGTTGTGGCAATTCTCAGTGATGCCTTTCGAACTGTGATACGCACCGGCCAACTTCGAGCGTCTCGTGGAGACAGTGCTCCAAGACCTCTTGCAGAAAGGCGTCCTAGTCTATCTGGATGACGTCATCGTATACGCACCGACACTTGAACAGGAGTTCCACCTCCTGGAGGCTGTGTTTCAACGACTGGAAGAGGCCGGTCTAAAGCTCCATCCCCAGAAGTGTCGGCTATTCAAGAAGGAGGTCGTCTTTCTAGGCCACGTTGTAGGAGCCAATGGCATCCACACTGACTCAGCTAAAGTGCGCACCATGCAGGACTGGCCTAGACCAAGGAACCTAACGGAAGTCAATAGTTTTCTGCGCTTCTGCAATTACTACCGCCGGTTCGTGCAGGGCTTCTCTGATGTCGCCGCCCCACTGCATCAACTGAAGGGGAAGAAAGCCCCATTCCAATGGAGCGCCAAATGCAAGGACGCCTTCCAAGCGCTAAAGCAGCGCCTCACAGAATCGCCGGGCCTGGCCTACCCGAGGGAGGATGAGCCGTTCATACTCGACACGGACACCAGTGACACGGGGATTGGAGCGGTACTGTCACAGGTCCAAGATGGCGAGGAGAGAGCCATAGGATACTACAGCGCCCGCCTCGACCGCCCGCAGTGTCGATACTGCGTCACACGGCGGGAGCTGTTAGCGGTTGTAAAGGCCTTCTCCCACTGTTGCCCATACCTATATGGCCGGAGGTTCACTCCGAGGACGGACCACTCATCCCTGCAATGGCTCATGCACTTTTGAGATCCAGAGGGCCAGTGGGCACGATGGCTCCAGAGGGTTCAGGAGTACGACTTCGAGATCCTGCACCGTCCCGGCAAAAACCACGGCAATGCCGATGGACTCTCTCGTCGTCCCTGCGACTGCAAAGCCTGCCTCCGAGTGGTCAGACACGAGGAGGGACAGGCGTCCTCGGAGCCATGCTGAGAGACTGTACGACAGATCACCGTACAGGAGACCGCGTTAGCGGACGCGCAACGACAAGACCCTGATCTGCAGACTGTCATCCACTGGATGGAGACCAGCCCCGAACGGCCCGTTTGGAGGGAGGTAACCGCCACAAGCCCCGTTACTAAGGCCTACTGGACCCAGTGGGATACCCTGCTGATGAAGGACGGAGCGCTGTACCGGAGGTGGGTAAACGAGAAGGGGGCCCACCGTCTGCTTCCGGTCCTACCAAAAGCAATGCAGGAAGAGGCCCTGAAGCAACTGCATGACAACCAAGCAGCCGGTCATTTTGGGTGGAGGAAAACTTACCAGAGAGTCTGCGAGCGGTATTACTGGGTCGGGAGGCGTACCGCTGTGGATGACTGATGCCAACGCTGCGATATTTGCGCTTCATGGACAGGACCCGCCGACACCGTCATGGCCCTGCCCAAATCTACCTGACAGGAGCACCAATGGAGAGGGTAGCTGTTGACATCTTGGGCCCCCTTCCAGAGACCGGGTCTGGCAACAGATACGTTCTGGTAGCCATGGACTACTTCACCAAATGGCCCGAAGCGTACCCTCTCCCCAACCAGGAGGCGACGACGGTGGCTGGCGCTCTGGTGGAGGGTTTCTTCACCCGTTTTGGACTGCCCTTGGAGCTGCACTTGGACCAGGGGAGAAACTTCGAGTCAGCGGTCTTTCAGGAAACCTGTCGCCTGATGGGGATCCACAAGACCCGCACGACGCCAGCTTATCCCCAGTCAGATGGCATGGTGGAACGGTACAACCGGACCCTGGTCGGGTGCCTCTCTAAGTGTGTTCGCGACCACCAGAGGGATTGGGAGCAGCACCTGCCTTTCGCTCTGATGGCCTACCGCTCAGCAGTCCAGGAGGCTACAGGCATCTCCCCCAGTCGACTAATGCTTGGACGAGAGCTAAGGCTCCCAGCTGACTTGGTGCTGCCACGGCCATTGGAAGACACTCCCCGTGACCTGCCCCATTACGTAACGCGACTCCAGGATACTCTGCAGGCGGTACAGAGGTCCGCAAGGACACATCTGCAGCAGAGCGCAGAACGAATGAAGGCATGGTACGACCGCAAGGCCGACGACCAAACTTTTTCTGAGGGCACTGCCATCTGGTATTACAACCCACGGGTCAAGAGGGGTGCACCACCAAGCTAGCCCGGCCGTGGACCGGACCCTACAAGGTGATGGGCAAGGTACATGAAGGGGTGAACCGCATCCAGCAACACCCTTGTGCCCGCCCCCGGATTGTGAACCGTGCCTGCCTCTGGAGGTACCAAGAAGACCTGCCGCCAGACTGGTGGCAGTCACCACGGCGCCACCCTGATCCAACCGATGACGACGATCCCATTGAGAGAGACGCTGTGTCAGGGCCTTCCTCGGAAGATGAGAGCGAGGATGGAGCGACCCCTGAGGACGTACAGACATACACGCGGCGCGGGAGGCGTGTGGTGCGGCCGACCCGCTTCCTGTGAGGATTTCCCGCCGACTTGTGTGGAACGTACAGTGGCAGGACCATGGCCCTGTGGTCAGGGGGAAGAAAAGGTTACCGCAAGGAAACCTAGATCCTTCTGTCGGGTCCTGCCACCAGTTTGTCCCTCTCTCTCTCCACCACGTGGACCACCAAGGATGAGCACGACCAGATGAGTAATGGACTTGTTTATTTTTCGAGCATTGGATGGACAATTGTTTTGATACATGTAACTTGTTCACATTCATTCCTGTTGTAGAAATGTAGTTTGGAGGTGTGGGAAGACCGACGAGGACGTCTTGGTCTCGAGAGGAGGGAGCTGTGTTGCGGGAAGAATGGGAAATGCCGCAGAAGGTTCGGGAACTTTCCCTGTCAGACTGGACCGAGACGGACGGTTTTTAGTGACGATGACGTAATAATGAAAAGTGACGCAGGACAGCGACGACGATGACAGTTAGAAAAAAGTGGCATGGAGAGGGAAGCCAAGAAGGAGGATTGAATCAAAAAGCACTCAACGTGGCGTTTTGAACTCTTGGCGTGTTATCACTGGGAGGGATTGCTAGAAGCAGTGGCATCATGGGTGTAGGGATAAGTCGAACCATGATGACTCTGGCCGATCTAGAGAGGTAAGAGTCTGTCCTCCTGAACATTGGGACAGGGGAAACGGAAGAGGTCGTTATTGTGAGCAAGTGAGAGCGCGACTGAACGTAACACTAGACAAGTGAGAGCTTGTGGGGCTGTTGGCGCCGTTGAAAGCGCACTCGCCATCACTCTACGTTTATTGCCAAGCCATGAATTAAAGATCTTCCTGTAGAAGTAAACTCACGCCGAAGTCCTGCTTCTACTTTCCTGGCGCAAGCTGGGACGAGCCTCAAATAGAAGACCATCTACACGCAACAATAGTTATGACTCATTCTTTGGGACCTTCGGTGATTAAAAGTGGCCATTGACTACTGCGGTTGAGGATTTTTCATGCTTTTCAAATACGCCAGTCTGCTAAAAGCACAATGAACAAACACCAGTTTTGATGTTTTCATAAAAAAGAGCACACTTAAACGTGGTATATTTTATTTTTTAAAGGATCTGCAATACTAATATATGTGTGTATGTGTGTCTTTGTGTGCGTGCGTCTCTCTCTCTCTCTCTCTCTCTCTCTCTCTCTCTCTCTCTCTCTCTCCTCAATTTGAGGCAGACAAGGATGCCTAATTCATGAATTTCCCTTGGAAAGATCAATCAACCCCCTCCCCCCCCAACCTAAAGCTTTCTTGAACAGTCATGAAGCTCAGTGACTGGCAGTAATCCAGACAGCTAAGGAAGTATCCACAGCTGTGACTGAGTAGCCAGCACAGTATACCAGAAACAGGCATTGTGGTCACAGTTGCCTGACCTCAGCCACGTGCTTCTCATGGACTCTGCAAGTCTGGCTGATTCCAGGCCATGCATAGAGCTAGGCTGTGCCTAGAGAGCATGTCAGAGGCGGGGTCAGATGCAAAGTGGTCTGCAGTGATTCGCCTGCAACTTTATATTGAAGATTAACTTTTGCCGGCAATTTGGTGAGCAAAATGCTGTTTTATCAAGAAATTTGCTGGCAGATCTGCTTGGCTGATTTCCTCTGGAGCAGTGAGTGCTCATTGTTGAACATAGTATTTTTAAACATCAAAGGAAGTGATGTGAGGGCCCAAGTTGGGAAGTGTGGTGGAGCTGTTAATGGAAAAGAAGCATATTAACTACACTGTTACCTTGCAGCAACGTTGTTGTCACAATTAGGACTGCAGATTGTGCTATTGTCAATTCAGTTTAGAAATGAGCATTTGCAGTCTGTCAGAAAATGGTGTACTTTAGAAAGAGCCTTGTTTTACTACTCTTTGAGTGGAATTAAAGGCTCTTGTTACCAGAGAGGGAGAGAGAGAGAGAGAGAGAGAGAGAGAGAGAGAGAGAGAGAGAGAGAGAGAGAGAGAGAGAGAGAGAGAGAGAGATTAATGGAAGGTCACCAGAAATTGAGCATACTTATGTGTGTGCAGAATACACGAAAAGACGGCTTGTATTTTAAAAGTGTGAAATGTCCCCACCCTCATTGAAAATGTAACAGCCAAGATTATAGTCCGGCGTCCCACAGATTTATGCATATGCTACCATTACTGACAGTATTTAACCATGAAGTCTGCATTGAAATTTTTCTTATTGACAGACCCTGTAGGTTGGGGGAAAGGAAGCATCCACCTTGTCGCCCCAATATTGTACATTACAATACACTATTTTATTGCTCTTTGAATGAGAATTTGTTATACTTCAAAACAGGCCAGTTTAAAAGGGGTTAATGTAGGACAATTATATCTTATTTACCTAATAGCATCTTTTATGGCGCTTTATTAATTACATGTCTGCGTATTAAAAACACTGAAATCCACCCATCCTTCAAGATCGGGGTTGCCGTTTTAACACGCAAAAGTTACAGAAACAATCCTGATTGAATAACAGTTAATTTATATGCAATAATGTTTAAGCAGAGCCCAAGTTCTTAAAAATCATGTCCGCCACACCGAGCCCAAGCTCCCACACTACCACATCCGCCACACACAGCCCAAGCTCTAATTCACAATCCACTACATAACAAAGATATGCCACCACCTCACCCCATCTGCCACCCAAGCCCAGCTCTAGACTGGAACCGGTCGGTTGAAAATGACGGTGGGCAATGGTCGGCGACGGTTGGCAACGGTCGGCATGAGTATGAATACTGTAAACAATGGTTATGGTTGTTTGTCAATTCATTGTCATCATACAATACAATACAATAAATACAAATAATTTTTTATCTCAGCAAAGGGATGCACGAATAAACAAGACGTTAAAAGGACAAAAACAGATAGAACATCAATATGAAAAAACTTACGAGGCTATAAATTATAATATATCATTCATTCACGCACGCAAAGCTATGTACATAAAAGGCGTAGCCTTAATAAAATAATTCCTATACAAAAATCCTGAAAAAAGTTATCACAAGGCATGTTCATGTAAGCTTTAAAAAGACCGCTAAAAAGAGAGAGAGAAAAAAGTACAAGTATCACAGGACTGGGTACAATATTGCAGAACATATTTATGTAAAAGTGTAGTCAAGAAGTGTCATCATCCCCATCACCATCATTGACATCATCTCCATCACCACCATCTTCATCATCCCAATCACCACCATTGTCATCATCCCCACAAGGTTCTTCCGGTTCGAGGGTGACTATTCATTTCCCAGTTTCAACCTTTTTGCTGTGGTCGTCTTCTCTGCCCTTTTTCGTTTCCTCTGGCCGGGTTTTTACCTTTTGTTGGTGTTCCTGTAACGTGGAAGCATGATGAGCTGCTCTGAACAGAGTCAGGGGGCCTGACGGATCGTCTGAGAGTCGCAATGTGCTTGGCTTTCTGTTCTTCTGTCATGGCAACCCATAAGTTTCCTTGCAGCAGTTTCGCGCATTGTGAGGAGCCAGTTAACTCCCCACGGCCAATGATGGCGCGTGCTACTTCCACTTGTTGAGCCTTGGCCAATGTTCGCAACTTATTTGATCAGCTCAGGAATCTCTCTCGGTTTCCACTCAACCATGTGTTTAAGCGTATGGTTGAGCGACTCAGCATTGTTGTTGGTCCAATGTGTGTCTTGTAGCTGGCCATTCCAGTGAAGCTTTAGTGCATGGTCATGGATTTGTTGGGCAATCCTGTTGAGATAACGTGTGTGTTGTTCAGGCCACATCATTGTCAGATTTTCCAATCTTATATATCAAATGTGACCTTGTCGGATGAGTGTGAAAGCCCTTCAGGTCCAAAGAGCATGTTATTACACCATTCACTGCTTGAAGGTGTGATTTACTACACACACATTTATAAGATTGATGGTGGTTATTCCAATACCCATCTGAATATTGAGAGAGAACTATACATAAGTCTAAATATGTGTGAACATAACTACATGACAACAAAGAGCCTTTTTTGACTGGTTTCAGCTGGTCATGTGAAACAGGTTGTGCCGGAGTCTTTGACTTGCTGGAGAGCAGAACAGGAGGAGGATGATCAATGTTCAATATTCTATATCTAAAAAGTGTTGCACTTTATGTTTATTTGACAATGATGTCAAATCAATTACTTACTGGTATATGCAAAACATGATTTGATAGTCGGTAAGAGTGAAGTTTGACGGGTTTAAAGTCACGAGCAAAGACTGAGAGTCTTGTCAGCGAGTCCCAGTTTATTGTTGCCTCGTTCTGGATACAATGCAGGAGGGGTTGATTTCCTTGAGTCGTCTGCTTGATGTGCGAGGATGGGCAGTCAAATATGGTATTCCTACAACTACCCTTTTTGCGTGGAATGAAGTATTTAATAATTTGGTTTAATTACTGAATGAACTTACTCATGATCAAGTTATGAGGACATGGGATTATATCAATTAGAGTTCTTTAACAGTTCTTGGCAATTTGATCATAAATGAGCTGATGACGTGGTATTAGGGATTAGGGGAAGTCATGCTCAGATATTATGCTTTACGAAAGGAATCACTCTCATACATGCATGGAAATCTACACTGAGTGAAGTTTGACGGGTTGGAAGTCAGGAGAGAAGTCTGAGAGTCTTTATCAGCGAGTCCCAGTTTATTGTTACCTCGTTCTGGATACAATGCAGGAGGGGTTGATTCCCTTGAGTTGTCTGCTTGATGTGCTAGGATGGACAGTCACATATGGTATTCCTACAACTCGCCTTTTGTGAGTGGAACGAAGTATTTAAAATTTTGCTTTAATTACTGAATGAACTTGCTCATGATCAAGTTATGAGAACATGGGATTAGGTCAATTGGAGTCTTTTAGCATAGTTCTTGGCAATTTGATCATAAATGAGCTGATGAAGTGGAATGAAGGTTTAGGGGAAGTCATGTTCAGATATTATGTTTAACGCGAGGAATCACTGCCATACGTGGATGAAAATCTACACTGATGTGCTTACAAGTCAAGTCTCTCAGGTTTCTTTACAAATCTACCTGATCTGGTGTGCAGCTGGTCACGGTTGCCTTGGTTCCTTGCTGGTGTGTGACAGGTTGTATGTGCTTGACTGGTTGCTGCTGACCCTTGTTGCACAGCTGGCTGGTGGCGGATGGAGGGACCTGTAGTGTCAGGTGTCCTGGTAGGGATGGTGAAGAGTGAAGATTGATGGGTTTGAAGTCACAAGCAAAGTCTGAGAGTCTTGTCAGCAAGTCCCTGTTTATTGTTGTCTCGTTCTGGATACAATGCAGGAGGGATTGATTCCCTTGAGTCGTCTGCTTGGTGTGCTAGGATAGACAGTCGCATATGGTATTCCTACAACTCCCCTTTTTTGAGTGGAATGAAGTATTTAATAATTTGGTTTAATTACTGAATGAACTTACTCATGATCAAGTTATGAGAACATGGGATTATGTCAATTAGAGTTATTTAGCACAGTTCTTGGCAGTTTGATCATAAATGAGCTGATAAAGTGGAATTAGGGATTAGGGGAAGTCATGTTCAGATATAATGCTTTACGCGAGGAATCACTGGCATACGTGGATGGAAATCTACACTGATGTGCTTGCAAGAGTGAACTTTGACGGGTTTGAAGTCAGGAGCAAAGAGTGAGAGTCTTTGTCAGCGAGTCCCAGTTTATTGTTGCCTCGTTCTGGATACAATGCAGGAGGGGTTGATTCCCTTGAGTCGTCTGCTTGATGTGCTAGGATGGACATTCACATATGGTACTCCTACAACTCCCCTTTTTTGAGTGGAATGAAGTATATAATAATTTGGTTTAATTACTGAATGAACTTACTCATGATCAAGTTATGAGAACATGGGATTATGTCAATTAGAGTTATTTAGCACCGTTCTTGGCATTTTGATCATAAATGAGCTGATAACGTGGAATGAAGGATTATGGGAAGTCATGTTCAGATATTATGCTTTACGCAAGGAATCACTGGCATACGTGGATGGAAATCTACACTGATGTGCTTACAAGTCAAGTCTCTCATGTTTCTTTTTGAGTCTGCCTGATCTGGTGTGCAGCTGGTTATGGTTGCCTGGGTTCCTCGCTGGTGTGGGACAGGTTGTAGGTGCTTGACTGATTGCTGCTGGGGCTTGTTCCAGACCTGGCTGGTGGCGGATGGAGGGAGCTGTAGTGTCAGGTGTCCTGGTAGGGATGGTGAAGAGTGAAGTTGGATGGGTTTGAATTCAGGAGCAAAGTCTGAGAGTCTTGTCGGCGAGTCCCAGTTTATTGTTGCCTCGTTCTGGATACAATGCAGGAGAGGTTGATTCCCTCGACTCCTCTGCTTGGTGTGCTAGGATGGACAGTCACATATGGTATTCCAACAACTCCCCTTTTTGAGTGGAATGAAGTATTTAATAATTAGGTTTAATTACTGAATGAACTTACTCATGATCAAGTTATGAGAACATGTGAATATGTCAATTAGAGTTCTTTAACACAGTTCTTGGCAATTTGATCATAAATGAGCAGAAGAAGTGGAATTAAGGATTAGGGAAAGTCATTATGTTTTATGGGAGAATTCACTGGCATTCGTGGATGGAAATCTACACTGATGTGCTTACAAGTCAAGCCTCTCAGGTTTCTTTACGAGTCTGCTTGATCTGGTGTGCAGCTGGTCATGGTTGCCTGGGTTCCTCGCTGGTGTGGGACAGGTTGTAGTTGCTTGACTGGTTGCTGCTGGGGCTTGTTCCAGACCTGGCTGGTGGCGGATGCAGGGACCTGTAGTGTCAGGTGTCCTGATAGGGATGGTGAAGAGTTATCAGCGTTCTCTGTGCTCTGTTTAGGACCCTTACAGTGTCGAATGTGCGCTTTAATTGAACCTAACTTGTCTTTGGTGACTGTACACTTGTAGCAGGTATATTTCACTTGCATCTTATATGTCATACGGATATGGTTGATTAAGCTCTCTATTGTATTGAATGTGTCATCACAGAACTGACACTTATATATATATGTTGTTTGCCGGGATCACTATTGTGGCAAATTCCCCCACTGGCATCCTAGTAGTTTCTTCCTCCAATACATAGGCATCATCTATTGCTGTCAGTTCTTGTAAGTGAAACATATCATTCAGTATCCATGGTTGTATCTCCTCTCCATCTTCTGTAAGCCACCCCAGACCCCTCATATAAGTTCCCCCTTGAAAATTCATTCTCATCCTACAATATCACTATCACTTCTCTGGCTAAGCTGGAACTCGCTATACTGGACTTATTGATGATTTCTGTACTATTTGTAGTTAAGTCTATATTTTGTCACCGGGGTCTCCAATAATTGGTGCATCTGTATCTTGCTCTCTTCACATCTCACGGGCATTTAGTGTGTATTTAACCTATATTGTGTCACTAACTATTGGGTATTTGGGTAGTTCCCAACTCTGCAGCGGCGTCAGCCATGGAGTCTTAACAGTGCCAACCTTCCAGGGGTTGGTTGTGGGTTAAGAATCAATACTGAATCTCTTGTTTTTGGACAAATCTAAAAATGCTACACTATACAGTTATCTTTCTCGCCTTAAGGCAATCTCTCTGACTGTAATGCAAATTAATGCTCTGATAAACTGTCGTGGGGCCTTTCCAATAGAATTATAAAATTCTAGAAGTAGTATAAGGTAGTGCGGGTATTATGGCGCACCCCTTCCTGGGGTTGTCAGTTCTCAGCCGTTTCTACGTACTGTAGAGCCACTGATGCGTACGCCCGTTTCCGACTCTCACCAAGTGGAGGTGACTGACATAGAGAGTCCCAGTTTATTGTTGCCTCGTACAATGCAGGAGGGGTTGATTCCTTTGAGTCGTCTGCTTGATGTTGTTACGGGGATCCATAAATGAAGTAACACGGTCCCAGGGTTCAGTACATGTTTTATAATCAATCACAAAAACATGCCCGTGACAGGGGTAGAAAAGAAAAAATAAAAGGAATGTTACATGGGTATCTGGATCCACCACAACATCCTCGATAACCTCAATCTCATAAAATTTACAGCTCCTCTTCCTCTACTCTATTCCCAATGGGAAAAATGAAACAAAGCACAGTAGCACAAGTAAAATCTCGCTCAGCCCTATACTATAAACATAAAACACGTATCAATCAGCCTTCTACTATTATGAACATAAAATCGCGCAGGTCAGCCCTTGATAAGTAAAAACTATCGACCCGTAAAAATGTCCACACCAACCTTCCACCTTTTGCCCGTTCTCTGCCTCTCTCTCTCTCTGTGTGTCCGTCTTCCCTTGGAGTTGCTTCGTCCGCCTCTTCTCTTCACCCAGCAGCTTCTAGGCAGACTCTTCAAAGTAGGCAACTTCACAGCCCATTCAAGGCAGACTCATCTCTCCTCTCTCTCTCCTTTCCGTGGGCAGACTGACGACCGAACGACCTCTCCTCTCTCCTGGCTGTAGGCAGACTGGCGACCTAGGCAGAATCAGGCCGACTGAATGCTAAATTTTTCCTTCGCTAACATAGCCAGTGTCTCACGATTTACTCACAAAGTCAGCATTATTCAGACCTCAGAGCAAAACATCGCTTACCACCCTAGGGTCAGAACTCAAATTCTACTCACGCCATAACCCTCACTGCAAAAACGAACACACCTGCCGGATTACTAACCCGCGAAAATCAAGCCTATCTCAAGTAAGATATCTGGGAAAGAACTTTCCCCATTACATTGTGCTACGATGGACAGTCACATATGGTATTCCTACAACTCTCCTTTTTTGAGTGGAATAAAGTATTGAATAATTTGGTTTAATTACTGAATGAACTTACTCATGATCAAGTTATGTGAACATGGGATTATGTCAGAGTTATTTAGCACAGATCTTGGCAGTTTGATCATAAATGAGCTGATGAAGTGGAATTAAGGATTATGGGAAGTCATGTTCAGATATTATACTTTATGCGAGGAATCACTGGCATACGTGGATGGAAATCTACACTGATGTGCGTACAAGTCAAATCTCTCAGGTTTCTTTAGGAGACTGCCTGATCTGGTGTGCAGCTATTCATGGTTGCCTGGGTTCCTCGATGGTGTGGGACATGTTGTAGGTGCTTGACTGGTTGCTGCTGGGGCTTGTTCCAGACCTGGCTGGTGTGGATGGAGGGACCTTTAGGGTCAGGTGTCCTGGTAGGGATGGTGAAGAGTGAAGTTGGACGGGTTTGAAGTCAGGAGCAAAGTCTGAGAGTCTTGTCAGAGAGTCCCAGTTTATTGTTGCCTCGTTCTGGATACAATGCAAGAGGGATTGATTCCCTTGAGTCGTCTGTTTGGTGTGCTAGGATGGACAGTCACATATGGTATTCCTACAACTCCCCTTTTTTGAGTGGAATGAAGTATTTAATAATTTGGTTTAATTACTGAATGAACTTACTCATGATCAAGTTATGAGAACATGGGATTATGTCAAATAGAATTATTTAGCACAGTTCTTGGCAGTTTGATCATAAATGAGCTGATGAAGTGAAATTAGGGATTAGTGGAAGTCATTTTCACATAATATGCTTTACGCGAGGAATCACTGGCATACGTGGATGGAAATCTACACTGATGTGCTTACAAGAGTAAAGTTTGACAGGTTTAAAGTCAGGAGCAGTGTCTGAGAGTCTGTGTCAGTGAGTTCCAGTTTATTGTTGCCTCGTTCTGGATACACTGCAGAAGGGGTTGATTGCCTTGAGTCGTCTGCTTGATGTGCTAGGATGGACAGTCACATATGGTATTCCTACAACTCTCCTTTTTGAGTGGAATGAAGTATTTAATAATTTGGTTTAATTACTGAATGAACTTACTCATGATCAAGTTATGAGAACATGGGATTATGTCAATTAGAGTTCTTTAACACAGTTCTTGGCAATTTGTTCATAAATGAGCTGAAGAAGTGGAATTAAGGATTAGGGGAAGTCATTATGCTTTACGCGAGGAATCACAGGCACACGTGGATGGAAATCTACACTGATGTGCTTACAAGTCAAATCTCTCAGGTTTCTTTACGAGTCTGCTTGATCTGGTGTGCAGCTGGTCATGGTTAGGGCCTGGGTTCCTCGCTGGGGTGGGACAGGTTGTAGGTGCTCGACTGGTTGCTGCTGAGGCTTGTTTCAGACCATGCTGGTGGCGAATGGAGAGACCTGTAGTGTGAGGTGTCCTGATACGGATGGTGAAGAGTTATCAGCATTCTTTGTGCTCTGTTTAGAACCCTTACATCGTCGAATGTGCGCTTTAATTGAACCTAACGTGACCTTGGTGATTGTTCACTTGTAGCAGGTATATTTCACTTGCATCATATATTTCATACGGATATGGTTGATTAAGCTCTCTATTGTATTGAATGTGTCATCACAGAACTGACACTTATATATGTTGTTTGCCGGGATCACTATTGTGGCAAATTCCCCCACTGGCATCATAGTAGTTTCTTCCTCCAATGCATAGGCATCATCTATTGCTGTCAGTTCTTGTAAGTGAAACATATCATTCAGTATCCATGGTTGTATCTCCTCTCCATCTTCTGTAAGCCACCCCAGACCCCTCATATGAGTTCCCAGCACAGTTGGGATCGCACTGCCAGTCGAGCTGTAGCGAACGAGCTCAGACCCCGTCTTAACCAGCATCGTTTGGTTTGTCTGGGCTCGGCCGCACAACCGAACAGCGGATGCTGGTTACACGCCATTCCCGCCACTTCGCTCGGCACCCTCCTAGACGACGAGACGCTCAGGATTGCTGTCTCTCTCCGCCTCGGCCAGCAGATGTGCCAGAGCCACCCCTGTCGATGCGGCAAGACGGTCGACACCTACGGCTTGCATCCGCTTTCATGCCGCTACAGTGCCGGGAGATTCCCACGCCACGCCGCTCTCAACGACGTCATCAAACGGTCGCTCGACTCCGCAGGCCTGTACTCCGTTATGGAACCGGTTGGCCTCGACAGAGGAGATGGGCGACGCCCCGACGGCATGACTGTCTTCCCATTTAAGAACGGCAAGTCACTTGTTTGGGACGCCACCTGCTCTGACTCTTTCGCGCCGTCTTCAATGACAGATTCTGCTATCGACCCAGGGAACGCCTGCCGGACAGCCGAAGGTTCGAAGAGGAGGAAGTACGCCTCTATCTCGGAAAGGTACCACTTCGTCCCGTTTGCTGTTGAAACAACCGGAGTAGTCGGACCGGCAGCAACGGAACTCATCCGAGAGATCGGCCAACGGATTGCACTGTCGACAGATGACCCACGCCAGACACAGTTCCTTTTCCAGAGAATCTCGCTGTCAATTGTGAGGGGCAACGCGTTCGCGATCACATCGTCGGCCAAGCGTGAGGCTGCCCGTGACCCAAAGCCGAGGGGTTTTCCCCGCCCCTGATCCTGGCGGCTGCGTTTAGACAACTTGCCTAAATTGATGTATTCTTTCCCACCTGGAACTTTCTAGGGTTGGGGTGAGAATTGAGCGCTCTTTGCCTCTTCCGAGCACCTACAGATGTAGTGCAGCGCTTCATTTGTTAATCTTCTGCGCCCCATGTTGTGTTGATAGACGCTAAGAAAATGTTTTCTTTGCCATAGACATCGTTTATGCACGTTTAAATGTATTCTGCATGAATAAATTTCTTCTTTTGTATTGTTCCCCCTTGAAAATTCATTCTCATCCTACAATATCACTATCACTTCTCTGGCTACGCTGGAAGTCGCTATTCTGGACTTATTGATGATTTCTGTACTATTTGTAGTTAAGTCTATATTTTGTCACCGAGGTCTCCAATTATTGGTGCATCTGTACCTTGCTCTCCTCACACCTCACGGGCATTTAGTGTGCATTTAACCTATATTGTGTCACTAACTATTGGGTATTTGGGTAGTTTTCAACTCTGCAGCGGCGTCAGCCATGGAGTCTAACAGTGCCATCCTTCCAGGGGTTGGTTGTGGGTTAAGAATCAATACTGAATCTCTTGTTTTTGGACAAATCTAAGAATGCTACACTATACAGTTATCTTTCTCGCCTTAAGGCAATCTCTCTGACTGTGATGCAAATTAATGCTCTGATGCAAATTAATGCTCTGATAAACTGTAGTGGGTCTTCCAATAGAATTATACAATTCTAGAAGTAGTATAAGATAGTGCTGGTATTATGGCGCACCCCTTCCTGGGGTTGTCAGTTCTCAGCCGTGTGTACGTACAGTAGAGCCACTGATGCGTACACCCGTTTCCGACTCTCACCACGTGGAGGTGATTGACATAGAGAGTCCCAGTTTATTGTTGCCTCGTACAATGCAGGAGGGGTTGATTCCTTTGAGTCGTCTGCTTGATGTTGTTACAGGGATCCATAAATGAAATAACACGGTCCCAGGGTTCAGTACATGTTTTTATAATCAATCACGAAAACATGCCCGTAACAGGGGTAGAAAATAAAAAATAAAAGGAATGTTAAATGGGTATCTGGATCCACCACAACATCCTCGATAACCTCAATCTCATAAAATTTACAGCTCTTCTTCCTCTACTCCATTTCCAATGGGAAAAATGAAAAAAAGCACAGTAGCACAAGTAAAATCTCGCTCAGCCCTCCACTATAAACATAAAACACGTATCAATCAGCCTTCTACTTTTATAGACATAAAATCGCGCAGGTCAGCCCTTGATAAGTAAAAACTATCGACCCATAAAAATGTACACACCAACCTTCCACCTTTTGCCCTTTCTCTGCCTCTCTCTCTCTCTCTCTCTCTCTCTCTCTCTCTCTCTCTCTCTCTCTCTCTCTCTCTCTCTGTGTCCGTCTTCCCTTGGAGTTGCTTCGTCTGCCTCTTCTGTTCACCCAGCAGCTTCTAGGCAGACTCTTCAAAGTAGGCAACTTCTAGATAGACTATTCAACGTAGGCAACTTCACGGCCCATTCAAGGCAGACTCGTCTCTCCTCTCTCTCTCCTTTCCGTGGGCAGACTGACGACGGAACGACTTCTCCCCTCTCCTGGCTGTAGGCAGACTGGCGACCTAGGCAGAATCAGGCCGACTGAATGCTAACTTTTTCCTTCGCTAACATAGATATTGTCTCAAGATTTACTCACGAACTCAGCATTATTCAGACCTCAGAGCAAAACATCGCTCACCACCCTAGCGACAGAACTCAAATTCTACTCACCCCACAACTTTCACTGCAAAAACGCACACAGCCGCCAGATTACTAACCAGCAAAAACCAAGCCCATCTCAAGTAAGATATATATGATTTGGGAAAGAACTTTCCCCATTACAATGTGCTAGGATGTAGAGTCACATATTATGGTATTCCTAGAACTCTCATTATTTGAGTGGAATGCAGTATTTAATAATTTGGTTTAATTTCTGAATGAACTTACTCATGATCAAGTTATGAGAACATGAGATTATGTCAATTAGAGTTATTTAGCACAGTTCTTGGCAGTTTGATCATACATGAGCTAATGAAGTGGAATTAAGGATTATGGGAAGTCATGTTCAGATATTATGCTTTATGCAAGGAATCTCTGGCATACGTGGATGGAAATCTACAATGATGTGCTTACAAGTCAAGTGTCTCATGTTTCTTTACGAGTCTGCCTGATCTGGTGTGCAGCTGGTCATGGTTGCCTGAGTTCCTCGCTGGTGTGGGACAGGTTGTAGGTGCTTGACTGGTTGCTGCTGGGGCTTGTTCCACCGCCACCTGGTGGCGGATGGAGATACCTGTAGTGTCAGGTGTCCTGGTAGGGATGGTGAAGAGTGACGTTGGACGGGTTTGAAGTCAGGAGCAAAGTCTGAGAGTCTTGTCGGCGAGTCCCAGTTTATTGTTGCCTCGTTATTTATACACTATAGGAGGGGTTGCTTCCCTTGAGTCGTCTGCTTGATATGCTAGGATGGACAGGCACATATGGTATTCCTACAACTCCCCTTTTTGAGTGGAATGAAGTATTTAATAATTTGGTTTAATTACTGAATGAACTTACTCATGATCAAGTTACGAGAACATGTGATTGTGTCAATTAGAGTTCTTTAGCACAGTTCTTGGCAATTTGATCATAAATGAGCAGAAGAAGTGGAATTAAGGATTAGGGGAAGTCATTATGCTTTACGCAAGGAATCACCGGCATACGTGGATGGAAATCTACACTGATGTGCTTACAAGACAAATCTCTCAGGTTTCTTTACAAGTCTGCTTGATCTGGTGTGCAGCTGGTCATGGTTTCCTGGGTTCCTCGCTGGGGTGGGACATGTTGTAGGTGCTTGACTGGTTGCTGCTGGGGCTTGTTCCAGACCTGGCTGGTTGCGGATGGAGAGACCTGTAGTGTCAGGTGTCCTGATAGGGATGGAAAAGAGTTATCAGCGTTCTCTGTACTGGGTTTAGGACCCTTACAGCGTCGAATGTGCGCTTGAACTTAACTTGTCCTTAGTCTTTGTACACTTGTAGCAGGTATATCTCACTTGCAACTTATACTTCATACGGATATGGTTGATTAAGCCTTCTATTGTATTGAATGTGTCATCACAGAACTGACACTTATACATGTTGTTTGCCGGGATCACTATTGTGGCAAATTCCCCCACTGGCATCCTAGTAATTTCTTCCTACTATACATAGGCATCATGTATTGCTGTCAGTTCTTGAAAGTGAAAAATATCATTCAGTATCCATGGTTGTATCTCCTCTCCATCTTCTGTAAGCCACCCCAGACCCCTCATATAAGTTCCCCTTGAAAATTCATTATCATCCTACAATATTGTGGTAGGAACCGCCACTCACCACTCATGTGGTAGTGACTTGCCTCCATTTGTCATAGCCGCTACCATAACACGCGTGTGTAGTGGAGAATGCGACAAGCATGGCCGGAGGCACGCAGGTTCTTACCGTGGGCATGGTCATGTCGAGGAGGGGAGAGAGGAACAGCGAGAGTCGACAGGGACTGGCACACATCATTCCACGCAGACACCATTCACGATAGGGCAATCGCGCACACTTTCATCCCAGAGAGAGAGCAATTGTCACCTACCTTCACTCTTGGCTGGTGCTGGGTCCACGCGGCCTCTCCGCACCGCTGCACACTGCGCGCACGCCTCCACCACCGCGTGCTCGCACACCCTCGCACCCTTCCCTGGCGCCCTCAGTGCAAACTTCCTTGTGCCTCTCGGCACAGCCGGTGTGAACTTCCTTCACACTCCTCTAAGATGACTCCCACAACAGGTGAACTTCCTTCACGCACTCCCTCTTCTTCCAACCGCCCACCACTTGCCGTAAACTCTCTCTAACAGTCTCTTGAACCTATCACCCTACTGTCTCTCCTGAAGTGTCCATGAAATCCCGTGGCAATGTCCAATCTCGCCCGCTCGCAACAGCCTGCAATACCGCAATCATGCGCTCTCGATTGAAGATTAACGATTGACCCCCGTGTAGCCTAACAAACCGTTATATATACCATTCAGCAGCGACCGCCCCCTCGCGGTGACCTTGTGGTCTACGGGAGATCACTCAAACAGCGTAACCCATAACTACTATTAAGGATTATGGGAAGTCATGTTCAGATATTATGCTTTACGCGTGGAATCACTGGCATACGTGGATGGAAATC
>JAWQFJ010016858.1:0-32620 GCA_034096865.1 Theodoxus fluviatilis | reverse complement strand
GTAGACGGCAGAAAAGAGCGGAGTGAATCAGCACGAGACAAAAAGCAACATCTCTGTGCTGAAGTGTCCCACGGTACACGACGGCACGGCGGTCCAAGCAGAGGCTACGAGGGCACACTCAAGAAAAACCTGCGTTCCTGCTACAATTCCTGTCGTCGGTTGGGAAGCCTTGACTGCTGACTGCAGCACTTGGAGCAAGCTCACCCAGAAAGGCACCAAGGTCTTTGAAGTGGAGCGCCTGGCCAGCCTCGATGGGAAACGCCGGGTCCAAAAAGACAGAGGACCAAATCCTGCTGCTGCTGCTGTAGCCTGCCCTGTGTGCGGACACTTCTGCGCATCAAAGTTTGGCCTGCGGTGCCACATGTGAGAACACTGACGTCATCTTTGCTTCGCAGAGGACTTCGATGATGATGATGATGGTGTGTTTTTGTGTGTGTGTGTGTGTGTGTTTGTGTGTGTGTGTTTGTGTGTGTGTGTGTGTGTGTGTGTGTGTGTGTGTTTGTGTGTGAGTGTGTTTGTGTGTGTGTGTGTGTGTTTGTGTGCGTTTGTGTGTGTGCATGCGCGCGCGCACGCCAGCGTGTGTGTGTGTGTGTGTTTGTTGAATGTGTTTCTCAGTGTAATCGGGTTATGCGTAATCCTCTCTCACAAGGTTCCTTTATGAATTTGCGAGAGGACGAATTCCGCCCCGCCCACTAACGGCTGTCAGGTGGCAAATAATTAGAGATAGCAAGACTTGACTAGTTCTTGATTAAACAATCTCTGGTGATTGTCGTGCTTGAAGGCCTTCTGCAGCCTGCAAAGACTGGTAAGCCGTACAACCCCGACTCTTCCTTCCTTCCGTCATTCCTTTATTGGTTCTCATCATGATTATGAGTTACAGAGTACAGCTGTTTGTGACCGTGACATGGCTGATGAGTCGCTATGTAAAACCATGCCTTTGCCAGTACCTTTTCCTTTACCTTTCTGGTGTATAGCTGAGAAATGTCAGGCAGCAGAAACTATAACGACTTACATGGAGAGTGTCTATAGTCAGAATCATTAACAGTACTTTTGTTTGTATTTCGCATCCTTGACAATCAACCTTTGAGAACAACGTGACATACATTTTATGTCATTTTTTCATAAATATTATCGTACTAATCTGATTAAGATGTATTTGAAACAATGTCATAAGATCCAAATCGACTTAAGTTTTCATGTATCATTTACTTAAAATACCCGCTGTGGATAGGTTTTCTATAAAGACATTAAAGTCAACAGCCAGGTGCCCTATCCAAACCAAAAGAATTGCAGACAAACTGACGTAAGTCCAACTTGTTCATTCGATCCACAAGCGTTTGGAGTCTGAGCGCTCCTTCGTCCAGACAAAATGGCGGTACCTGGATTTCGCTCTCGCCACTTGAAGACTCTCTCCAAGGTGCGAGGTCACGTGTCACTGACCACCAGTACCATTTTTAAACCAACATTTTGTTGGACGGGTTGTTGAAGGTGGGAGTAGGAGTTGAGTGATGAGGTGAGGGAGGAGAGAACGAAAACGGGGAGGGAGAATATAGAGAAAAAAAGGAAAAGAGTCAAATGGGAACATCAATATTATAATTGATATCGTTTCCAAAATATTTCAAAAACGATATTGTTGTATAAATATCAGTCATCGTCGTTATCATCATCATCATCATCATCATCATCATCATCATCATCATCATCATCATCATCATCATCATCATCATCATCATCATCATCATCATTATCATCACCATCATCATCATCATTGTCTTGTTTTGTCTGTCGACATGGCGGTCGATCTGTCACACCAGAAAATGAGCAAAATAACGACAGAAAAATGTAGTATGCACACATGCACGCAGTGATGCATGAACACACACATGCATGCATATAAATCTTGCAAACTGAGGAGTTTTAAACATCTTATCGAGAAACGCATGTCGGGTATTCTGATTTAGAAGATTTTATTGTAGAAATTGTCTTAGGCCCGTATTCACAACGGCGATTTATCGGCGATTTATTTTAACTCCGATTTATCTCTAAACTCAGACGATTCCAACTGCCTGTTCCGCTCTCCCTTGGCTGGAAACCAGTATACATAGCAAAGCGCAACCTAGGATCCTCTGACGAGCGTACCTTATCTAACCGATCAAGATAACGCGGGGCTAGGGGATAAATCGAGTGTTAAAAAGATAAATCGCCGTTGTGAATACGAACCCTGGAATATACAGATTAAGAATATTTTCCCCCCATACTGCATTTCCAGTATTATAGTTGTAACAATACCGCATTATTCCGATAGTATAGTCACCATCAAGGTACTTTCAAGTCATGCAGCAGCTGATTCACGTGCAGGACAGTGCTTCACTACTGCGGTCATGCTCTCTTTACCCCATGTGAGCAGTGCTCGCCCTGACGTCTTTTCTGATTCTTGGCGTGGGCAATCCACAGCAGCGTTCCCGGAGCAGGAGTCAGCAAGGACGTTGAGGAGAGCTGGAGCGTGGCTGTGCCTCTACTGCACTCGCCCTCCTGTCTGGCCCCCAGCCCCAGTCCTCTCTCTCCTTGCAGCAGTCTTCACAGCCTTCCTGTCTGGCCCCCAGCCCCAGTCCTCTCTCTCCTTGCAGCAGTCTTCACAGCCCTCCTGTCTGGCCCCCAGCCCCAGTCCTCTCTCTCCTTGCAGCAGTCTTCACAGCCTTCCTGTCTGGCCCCCAGCCCCAGTCCTCTCTCTCCTTGCAGCAGTCTTCACAGCCTTCCTGTCTGGCCCCCAGCCCCAGTCCTCTCTCTCCTTGCAGCAGTCTTCACAGCCTTCCTGTCTGTCTCATCATGTCGGCAGTCCCAGCGGCAGCTATTTACAAAAGCAGGTAAGTTGTCTCATGATGTGTGTGTGTGTGTGTGTGTGTGTGTGTGTGTGTGTGTGTGTGTGTGTGTGTGCGCGTGTGTGTGCGTGTGTGTGTGTGTGTGTGTGTGTGTGTGTGTGTGTGTGGGTGCGTGTCTATTTCTCCTTGCCTCAGTGGTTTCGTCCCTGCACAGACAACGTAATAGTGTCCGGATACATGGAGGATGGATGAAGTTTTTCGGCCGAACAGCCTTTATAGGCTATGTCAGGATATTAAGCACGAAAATCACTAGAATAGCTTAAAGTATAAAAAAGTAAAGGTAAAGGTGTGATTTTATATAGTGACTTTCCACCATTGATCGGTGCTCAAACCGCTTTACACTTTACCCCCTAAGCACAATCAATTCACGATGTGCCTAGTCATTCGCCTCTTATGAATCAGTTAGGGAGAAGTGGTGGGTCTATTCCAACCTCCATCCCACAAGGGTTGTACAGTGTCCGGTCAGCTTTGTCTCGTCCAGGTTGGATGCTCACCTTGATGTGCATGCACTAAGCTCTAGCGCCTGGTTATGTGAGCGGTCCTCTCAAATCGAGTCGCGTGGACACTCTGCTCAAATCGAGTCGCGTGGACACTCTGCTCAAATCGAGATATGGCCGAACATTCATCCAAGGGTGTCACACTAGCGATTTTGAGATTGAACTCGATTCAGAAAGCTGACCTACTCCTACGTATATTCTACGCGTTTCAAATTTGAAACCTACCGTTAAATGATTTGTATTCTCGTCTATAGATTACCACTGCAATAGTAGTGTGTCTGATTGAGTAACAACTCACCTTATCATCACATGGACTCTGTCGTTCTGTCGAACAGATCGGTAAAGTATTTCGTTTGCTTAAAAGTTATGGGCTCGCATCGAAACGCGTGCGTACCTCATTTTCATTGGCTATGACGGATGCATGTAAAATTAGCTCTGGACCAAATTTCGTTTATATAGCTTGCTTACGAGTAGGTAATTGGTGCGAAACAAATGTTGCTAAAATTGGAAAGCTGTTTTCTTGAAAAGCTTATTATTGGTACATATGTATTTAAGTTGTCACAACTCAGCAAACACTGCACATATTCTTATAATGTTGGTATCATATTAAAGAGCGTTTTGAGTATTGTATGATGACACGACTCTTTGACAAATTACCAAATGTGTACAAGCAACTCATTTGGAGACAGGTCACATATGGGTCTCGTGTATCCTATTATCCCCATTTTAACATGTCCTTGTTTCAATTAGACTAAAAGTTACTTCACATTGGTTGCATTATCAAGTGCTACGGCCATTAGGCGGTTGTTTTGTTTTGAACTGGAATTCTGGTTGAGAAACTGCTAATGCATGAGTACGTCAGTCTAAGAAGATGAAGAAATCCAATTATGTACTTTGTCTTTGAGTTTCTTCACTGTTTAAACATCCTAAACGTTTTAAAATAATAACCTTTTCTGCAAGGAATACGCCATACATGAGCGTCAACAAACTTGCCCAATATCTGGCCTTTTGTAATGACACACGAAGGCTAGTTGTCTGATTACATCTTTTCAAACGCTCTATTACACAAACACTTCATTGCTAACTCGGACAGGCACAACAATTTCTTGCACTCACGCATGCGTTTCTCTACGCTTTCATTCCAGACCGATAAAGCTGAACATCAAGGGGGTCGACGGCAAAACCTTCGTCGTGGAAGTAGACCAGAGAGGCACGGTTCAGGAGGTCAAGCAGAGGTTCTCTGAGATGACAAGCATTCTGCAGGACCTTTACTACTTGATGTTTTCCAGACAACGCCTGTACGAAGAGGAGAAACTGGAACGTCTCGGAATACACCACGGATATACTCTATACGTCCGCACAGACCCGAGGTAGGACATGATATGTTTATAAGCTGCTGTTTATTCTTGCAAGACTGTGCGAACATCAACAATGCAGGATAGTCTTTGTACTTGGTGGAATGCCGGGCACCTGGTTATCTGCATCCTGAGGTGCTTGTGTGAAAATACGTGTCATCTGTAGTGCAGTGAAATGTTTATAATTCACTGTTGGTTCTTGCAAGGCTCTGTACGTACAACATCAACACTGCGGGACAGACTTTGTATTTAGTGGAATGCCATGCACATGGCTGTCTGCATCCTTGTGCTGTAATATGGCTGCCAGAACATCTCTGCTTACTTGCAATCTGTGGTGACGTTGTGGTCCACGTGAAATGTGAATGAGAGGTAAGGCCAACACCACTCGATTCCCCTTCATCATATGGATACTGTCATTAGCGTCTTGATTCGTGAAATTGTAGTTTATCAAGACTCTGGAGACCTGCTGCTTGACTAGAACATCCCCTAGGTAATGTTGTTTGCTGTAATATCGTGCACTTTGTCGTCTGCATCAACGGAATTTGTACATTCATACAGTTGCGTTTAGGTCAGTGGAGTATTCAGCCTTAAGTAGAGAGCAGTCAGCACTTTGTTAGCGTCAATAGGAATAATAGAAATGTGAATCTTTGCCGTTTATTAATAGTGTCCCTTTTCTCTGTAAAACGGCTATGTGATGTGTAGTCCACGCCAATAATATCGTGTTGGAAGCCACGATTCAATGCGGCATGAAATAGTGATGAACATTTAGTAATGCATTGTTACATTTCATGTCGTGATGATTATTTGTCCGTGGAAATCTCTCATTCTTCTTAATTCTATCTTCTAAATCTTACTTTCTTTCTCTCTCTCGTCCCCCATCCACCACCCCATCCTCCCTTTACCCCATCTCTGTATTCTTCCTCCACTTTCTTCTCAAACCCCACCCCCTTCCCCTGCCCAAGGCGTTTTCCCCCTGTCTTTCTTTCTCTCTCTCTCTCTCTCTCTCTCTCTCTCTCTCTCTCTCTCTCTCTCTCTCTCTCTCTCTCTCTCTCTCTCTCAGAAAATAGCTTAAACCAGACTACTACATGAATTCACGGTATTATGTTAGTAATGCACATTACCTTTTAAACATTTCAGCGACAGATAAGTTTATATTCTTAGGAAGATCTCTATTGGATTATTTACCACTGTTGTTCATATTGAAATAGATCACCCTAACAATGCTTGTTCTTGCTTTCGACAAAACTGGAAACCTTCATAATATGAAAGTCTACTTTTTTAATGTCAAAACTCTTGATGAAAAACACAAGATATTCATATTTTTAAGAAATAAACAGTTTTATTAAACGATGTTACCCTTGTGTTTTAAGTCTCATTATATGAGGCGGGAAAGTTGCTATTTGAACCACAGAACCATTGAACCGTTTGCACCACTCTCCGCGCACGCATCGCAAGCCGATTGACGTATGTTCTTGTCATGGAATTCCCCCTTGGCGATTTTGAGATGACTCGTGATGAGGAAAAGTGTTTATGCTCCAGAGAGAAAAGCACCGTTTTAGGAGAACGTGAGCAGGGAGAGAGGGGCAGGCGGAAGGAGGGGGGCGACTCCGACAACCAATATCCTGAGTGATTGTTATAGAAACAGTTTATGACTGCAGTTTCCCATACTTCAGTAGAGAACTGCTTTCCCAGATTACCCCCCTATGGATTGGAGATAGAAGTACTGACCCGTTTCATAAGAGGCAAATAACCACGGATATCTTGAATTGACGTGATATTATTCTAACTAGTTCTGTGTAGTTAAACATACAGAGTCGAAGCCCTGCGTTGGATAGAAAGGGGGGGAAAATGTAAGACCACAGGCGGGGACTGAACCCCTGACCTTTCGGTTAGCGCCAGAAATGCTCTACCAGCTGAGCTACCATGGTCCGTGTTGTCTTCTCCTGTCTACACTGCCCTATATCAGTGGCTGCTGTTTCGGCCGTACATACCCGGCTGACCCGAATCCCAATATTTAGTTTTGCTCGTCTTTCCCAGCTGTCATAGGTCTTTCCCTAGTAACCCAGTCTACCCTGAGAGTAATGGGTTGGAGATGGAAGAACTGACCCAAGCCGCCTTCCTACGCGTTTCATAAGAGGCAAATGACCAGGTATTGTGTGACTTGACGTGATACTATTCAACCTAGTTCTTGTGATTCCATTACATTCTCTACAAAGGCTGATAATTTCTAAGTCGTTCGTTCTTGCGTGCTTGCGTGCGTGTGTGCGTTGGAGTGTTCGTGCGTTCGTTCTCAGATTCGGCTGTGGGTGGATCATTGTTAAGAGTTAACCCTTGCTCAAGCATTATAAATGGGCAATAAGCTCCATTTTAATAAGTGTTGAAGCTCAAATTTAAAAGACAAGACTCTCATCCTTTTCTTTGGCATACACGTATATTCTTCGAGTGATCTCACAAAGTACCACAACACGTATTGCAGAGGTTATCACAAGAGAGCCATCTGGTTAGCAAAATCACTCACAAAAGTGAGCTTGCCCCACTTTCAACCTCACAGAACATGCCAATACTACCAGCGTAAGAGTTAGGTGTGCTCAAGTCGGCTGAAATTAAATTCCTCAAATAGTAATTCATGTACATCCAAAACATCCTGCATGGGGGGTTAAAGTGAGGGAAGAGGGGCAATATTACGTTTTTGCTCTGCACTTTCAACGTTGAGAGCTTGGTCACAATTGTTACGAACCGGCTAACTGGGCCTCGGGTTAGCCTAGCCCGTACAATGAAAATAAAGAAGAAAAAAACACAAACACCAGCACAGTACTATGAATGAGTATCATTGGCACAACTCAACTGCCCCGTCCCACACCAGGGCTCACGGGTGCTGACGTGCGGCCTCCGCCGACACAGTCTACATACGCTAAAGCGGCCCCCGCCGACACTCTCGCCGCAAGCTCTCATCGGTCCCCACTGACATTATTCACACCGGCCCCCGCCAGTAAAGCTCCGAGCCCCAGCTAGCGTCTCGTCACTCGTACTGTACCGAAGAACCCTTCTGTAAAGTTTCATCCTCTTAGGGCAGCATGGACAGACCCGGGCCGCAACCCTGACCGCCCTCTTGGAGCAAGAAGGACTGTAATCGAGAGCGCGTGTTTTCGGGCAGCCATGTTGGTAACTTGAAATCCGTCGAACAGCAGGAAATCGGTCGCCATCACTGCTCCTGCAGACTCAGGACGACTCCACTGGTACCGCGACAGTCCTGTGCAGCACTGCGCGAAGACTATTGAGTCTACGAATGATTCAGTTCAGTGATGTACGGTATGAATTACAAAGTCAACCTTGATGAAGCTTTGCCGTTCGTGCAGAGATTCGATCTCCATTTTCAAACTGCCCCAGTCTGAGTTTTTTCATGGGCAGCGTCACAATGTGACGTCACAAAACTGATGACGTAACGTCTGCTGCAGCAAATCCGGAGAACTTGCCAGATCTTGCGGAAGAACCGGCTCAGTGTCAACTTGTGTCAAACATTTGCCTGGTTTTACTCAGCAATGGATAATCCATATAATGCCATACCCATATACCACGCATTCTTTACAACAATGAAGTGAGACCTTAGCAACACCACTGTCCACACGGCTGTTGCGAAGTTGTTGAGGTTTAAATGGTGATGCCCATGACTGGAAAATCTCGAGATTGCTTCGTGATCCCCAGAATTGAAAATGACATTCTCTTCACGACAGTGTTGCAAAGGCGAAGTCCCATAAACGTGTCTTTCCGCTTAATGCTTGGCGGCTGATTAATGCTTGGCAAGTAACTTTTGGTGTCTCTCGTCCATGATGCTCACCATTGGAAAATGCATCATTTTGGATAAAATTTAAAGAACTCAATGAGTGTAACAGTACTTCAAATTAACTGCAGTGTCGTTCAGCACTCTCTTTGTGGGAGAAAGTTACAATGACAAACCGCGGATAGTCCACTAATGACTTGAAGTATTTCACCATGGACATATTATACACGGAGCAAGCTGAAGAGATCCTGGAATGCTGGTGGAAGACAAACAACCAACATGTATGATTATGTGGCCACCTGCAACAAGGAGGTCTCCTTCATAAACTATGTGCAAGCCATATCTTACAGCTGAAAGTCAGTTTATACGACTCAACAGCTACACGCAACGTATCATTTCGATAATATATGTCGTCTTTCTCGCCGTCGCCGTCGCCCTCCTCGTCCTCCTTACCTCGTCCTCCTTCTCGTCGTCGTCGTCGTCGTAGTCGTCGTGGCCGCCCACCTCCTCCTAGTCTTCCTCGTCTTCTTCCTCCTCCTCGTCTTCCTCGTCGTCGTCCTCCTTCTCGTCGTCGTCCCCCTCGTCCTCGTCGTTCTCGTCGTCGTCCTCCTCCTCCTTCTCGTCCTCGTCCTCCTCCTCTTCGTCCTCGTAGTCCTCCTCCTCGTCATCGTCGTCCTCCTCGTCCTCGTCGTCTTCCTCCTCGTCGTCGTCGTCCTCCTCGTTGTCCTCCTCCTCGTCGTCGTCCTCCTCCTCGTCGTCCTCTTCCTCCTCGTCTTCGTCGTCCTCCTCATCATCGTCCTCCTCCTCCTCGTCCTCGTCATTCTCCTCCTCCTCCTCCTACCTTCTTTCTCCCTCTTCTTCCTCCTACTCCTTTTTGTATCTCCTCCTCCTCCTTCTTTTCATCCTCCTACTCCTTTACATCAACCTCCTACTCCTTCTCAACCTCCTCCTCCACCCTGATCCTCTTCCTCTTTCTTCCGCCTCATCCTCCTTTCTCTTCCTCCTTCTCCCTCCATTTTCTTCTTCGTCTCCTGTTATAGTTGTAAGAGTTGCTGATACTGTTACTACACCTGCTACTCGTGGCGCTGCTGGTGCTGCTGCTTCCTCCTCCCCCTTCATATTTCTCCCTGCACACGTTCTCCCAAAGCGGCGTTTTCTCCCAAAAGCATAAACACTTTTACTCATCATGAGTCATCTCATCTCAAAATCGCCATGTGGGAATTTTATGACAAGGACATGCATCGAGTGGCTGGCGGTGCGTGCGCGAGGAGTGGTGCAAACGGTTCAATGGCTATGCGCCTCAAACAGAAATGTTTCTGCCTCATATAGTAACAAATAATACACAAGGGCGACGTCGTTTGATAAAACTATTTTTTATTTCATAAAAAGAGGAACATTTTGTGTTATTCATCGGCAGCTTTCACATTTAAAAAAGTAGAATCTCATATATAAGAGTTTCCAGTTTTGTCCAAAGCAAGGAATTTTTTTTTCAGAGTTATCTATTTCAATATGAACAACAGTTGATAATAATCCATTGGAGAATATTCCTACGAATAAAAATGTATGTGTCGCGGAAATATTACAAAAGAGACGTGCATTCACTAATATAATATTCTGAATTTCTGCACACACACACACACACACACACACACACAGAGAGAGAGAGAGAGAGAGAGAGAGAGAGAGAGAGAGAGAGAGAGAGAGAGAGAGAGAGAGAGAAAGAGAGAGAGAGAGAGAGAGAGAGAGAGAGAGAGAGAGAGAGAGAGAGAGAGAGAGAGAAAGAGAGAGAGAGAGAAAGAGAGAGAGAGAGAGAGAGAGAGAGAGAGAGAGAGAGAGAGAGAGAGAGAAGCTTGGGATGGGGGAAAGGCTGAAGGGGGTAAGGGTTGAGGAGAAAGTGAAGGAAGAACACAGAGATGAGGGAAAGGGAGGAGATGAGGGATGAGCCAGATAGAGAAAAGAAAAGGTGAAGGTTTACCAAAAAGTATTAAGAGTAGTCCACAGACAAAGAATCACCACGACATGAAATGTAACAATGCATTAATACAGGTTCATTACTATCAAATGATGCATTGGGTCGTGGCTTCCAACACGATATTATTGACGTGGACAACACATCACATCCGTTTTACAGAGAGAAGGGAAACATTATTAATAAAGGCAAATATACACATTTCTATTATTTCTATTGACGCTAACAAAGTGCTGACTGCCCTCTACTTAAGGTTGAATACTGCACTGACCAAAACGCAACTGTATGAATGTACAAATTCTGTTAATGCAGACGACAAAGGGTGCGATATTACAGCATACATCATTACCCAGGGGATGTTCTAGTCAAACAGCAGGTCTCCAGAGTCTTGATAAACTACACTTTCACGAATCAAGACGCTAATGAAAGTATCCAGACGATGAAGGGGGATCGAGTGGTGTTGGTCATTTATTCCATTCACATGTCACGTGGATCGCAACGTCATCACAGACTGCAAGTTAGCAGAGACGTACTGACAGCGATATTCTAGCAGGAGGACGTAACGATACGGACAACAGACAACAGTGTTCCAGGCTTTCCACCACATGATATTATGGAGTCTATCCTACATTGTTGATGTTGTACGTACAGAGCCTTGCAAGAACCAACCGTATATGACGTACAAGGGTAAGTTCAAACAACAACTCACATTTGTCAATTCGACATTCAAAGGAAAACAAACCAAAAAAGAAAAGAAAAAGAGAAGATCAACAAGAGAAAGTGACTAAACTCAACAGCTTTTTGTCATCGTCCTTCCGTTAGTAAATCTGTCCGTCAGGCAGCCTGGCCAAGCTGCTTCTGTCTCAGTAAATTCGTCAAAAACGTCAGAAGTCGTCTGTCAACAAGAAACATAAAACATGAACACGAACACGCACACAGACAAAGCTACATGAAAGTACAAAAAATAACCAACCAAATACTAAATATCAAGAAAAACGAGGTGAGGAAGTAAGGGGAAAATGGTGGGAGAGAGGGGTATGACGAGTGAATGCCAGATCGGCAAGAACAAGGAGGATGAAGAGTGGGAGAGAGAGAGGAATGTCCGATGCCACTGGTGTTTTGAGAAAGGACACAGGAGTCGTGATTGTAGAGTCCGAGGGAATGGATGGAAGGAGGAGCTAGGTGTGAGACGACTGCCTAGGAAGGTCAGATGCTTCAGAAGTTTGAGAATGGGGCATGTAGCTCGAGATTGTAGAGTGAGGTTGACTCATGAGAGTAAGGCGCGTGTGGCCTTAGTGAGAAATCGTGGCATGGTTCCAAAGGAGAGCGGACAGGTGTGTGGGACCGTGGAGTTTGGAGAGAGTGGGTTGTGTGAGAACCATAGACTCTATCAGGAGAGAGAGAGGGTCAAGGAGTGTTTCGTTCCGTATGTATCTCCTGGAAAGTTGTGTGTGGAGAAGGAAGGGTGCCTGTCGCTGTGCGCCATTGTACAGTCTTGGAGATTATGTTGGTGCGATCTGGGGTTCTTGCAGACTGGGGAGAGTCAGACACTGGGGAGAGAGTTCTATTGACAGTCGGTGGTTGTGATAGTGTGGTTAGGTTGTCATTTGATGGCAGTGCTGATTATTCTGTTCCCTTACACGAAGTAAGGCTGAACATGAATGTGTATTGTGGTCACACAGTGGTTGGCGTGATGGGAAAGTTGCCTGTTGTAGATGTGGATGTGATGTTGGGAGATGACTTGGCAGGTCGGAAGGAGATGGTCAGTTCGGAGGAGACTGCACGTGTCTCGTGTGAGATGTCAGAGCCTGTGCTGCTCAAGGCTCTCCAGAGTGGAGAGAGTGAGTCTGAGAAAAGGGATGATGGGATTCTCCCTGGTAGGGTGTTGACTCGGTCCACCCGGAAGAAGAGGAAGTGTTTGGAGATAGAGAGTAGGGATGATGGTCGACCCAGATTAAATTCCTACAACCCTGATCAGCCTATTAAATTTTGTTTCAAACCATTCAGATGTCATATCAGCACCCTCCATGCCTCAGTGGACCTCAACGGTACCAACACCTCACCAGGAAACACCTGAGCAGCCCTACTACAAAACTGCTGGTCAGAGAGTAGATTGGAGTGAAACATCAAGTAAGCATAATATGATTTGGAGGCACCAGTAGTCAAATTCCTGAATGCCTACAGTATCTATTTTGTGCTTTAACTCTTCTCTTCTGTAGTCTTCTCTTTTTGAAATGGCACATGAAATCATGTATTAGGTATTCACAAGAAATCTCAGCAGCAACTGCTTGTATCACCAAACTGTATGACAAGTTTGATTGATGTATCTTAAATTCTCATATTTCTGTAAACATATAAAGTTAAAAGAAAGGCTTTTTTGCGGGTTGCTCAGTCAGTGTCACTGTAATGCCTGCAATGCAAGCATCAGTTTTGAAGTAAAACTGCAGAACTGTAACTAAAAGGTTTTAACAATAAATGAGGTGGTGTTTGAATAAATACATTAATTCGATCCCATTTGATGATGACAAATGTTCCTGTTTATGAATGGATCACATTTATTTTGTAACCTACATCCCTTGAACTTTTTATTCAGGGCTAGAAGAAAAGGTGGACAAGCTCTTCTACAAATACAAAGAAGTGTCCAGGGACATCAATGATGTCAATCAAAAACTTGATTGCATCCTGGATATTCTCAGAGGGCAAGGTGGAGGTGCTGTTGGACCTTTGCCAGAAAGAAGCACTTCAGTCATGGAGCCAGCTGTGCAGCTCCCAGTCACATCAAGGGTGGAGCTGCATCAGCTGGATGAAGTTTTGCAGGAGAGTGAGCAGTATGCCATATATGTAAGTTGACACTTTAGGTCAGTCATTGAATCAAACTGCAGCATGGAGCAAAAACTCTCATCCGTACATCAGCGTGAATGAAGGCAAAAGTATAAAATATTATTATTTGGTGACTGCACTTGAGTACACGAGGCTAAAGCTGAAAAATATGAGATATTTCATCCACAATAATGTGTAGTTATTTATGCATATTTCAGGAAAAAGCATCCTCACAAAGGAAAAGTTAAAACAGTGATACAAAGTTTTGGAACACCATTGCTTAAAAAAGTGCAATAAGTTTTTGCTTAAAACTGCTCTGGCAACTTTAATCTTATTTCCCATGTGATCACATTTGATAAATGTCATCCTGGTTGTTCAGTTCAGTTCAGTCTCTTAACCCTGAGATGGGTTGTTGAGGCACCACTGATGACTTTCGGACAATCTTCCTCCATTGATCTCTATCCTCTGTGGCTCGCTGTGAGTCAGCAAAGGTCAAGCCTGTCCACTCTTTGATGTTGTCTTCCCACCTCTTTCTCTGCCTGCCTCTCCTTCTCCCACCTGGTACGGTACCGTGCAAGATGGTCTTGGCCAGCCCACTGCCTCTTGACACATGACCGTACCACTTCAGCTTTCTGCTTTTCACGATTGAGAGCAGGTCTTCGTACTGTCCAATTGCTCTCCTGATCCTGTTGCTGACGTCCTCATTCGTGACATGGTCTTTATATGAGATGTTCAGAATCTTGCGGTATCATCTCATTTCCAGGGCTTGTCTCCCTCTCTGTAGTTCAGATGTGAGTGTCCAGGACTCGCATGCATACAAGAATATAGAGATGGCCAGTGTGCGCATGAGCCTGATCTTCGACGCAAGAGTGATATTTCTGTCACGCCATATTGGCTTCAACTTTGCCAATGCTGCTGTTGTTTGTGCTATCCTGGACAGTATCTCTGGTCTGGACCCTTCATCAGTCACAATAGATCCCAGGTATTTGAAGTTGTTCACAGCTTCCAGTTTTTGGCCCTTCACTTTGATTTCCATTTTGAAGCCCCGAGGGTTGTTCGTCATCACCTTTCCATCCTGGTTGACAACGAGTCAAATAGCCTTTGCATCTCTAGTTCTTACACAATGGATGCAGGGCTTGACATTGATTTATATCCCAATGCTAGCAACTCCTTCGGCTTGCCTCTTACCCTGACTATGAAACTATGCTTGTAACCTTCAAGCAGCTGTCTAGAGGAAGAATTCCACTCTGAGCTCAACAGTGTGGCCAAGGGGGAGACAACTTTTCTCTCAAGTCATTAGTGTGTGAATCCTATGGGCTTAGGGTGTGTGTATGTGCTTGCTCTCTCTCTTGCTCTCTCTCTCTCTCTCTCTCTCTTGCTCTCTCTCTTGCTCTCTTTCTCTCTCTCTCTTTCTCTTCCTCTCTCTCTTTTGCTCTCTCTCTCTCTCTCTCTGTCTCTCTCTCTCTCTCTCTCTCTCTCTCTCTCTCTCTCTCTCTCTCTTGCTCTCTCTCTCTCTCTTGCTCTCTTGCTCTCTCTCTCTCTCTCTCTCTCTTTCTCTCTCTTTCTCTCCGCCCCCCCCTCTCTCTCTGTACATGTGTGCTCGCGTACGTGCGTCCGTGTGTTTGTGTGTGGTACAACTGTATTGTGTGTGTTCCCTCCACAATCCTTTTGCGCTTTTGACGATGTTTTTGGTCGTGAAAGCTTTGTAAGGACCGTTGGCATAGCAAATAAAATTTTCTGATTTCTCTCTCTCTCTCTCTCTCTCTCTCTCTCTCTCTCTCTCTCTCTCTCTCTCTCTCCAAAACGCACACATTTATAGCACACACACACACGCGCGCGTACTGGATACAAAAAAGCGAGTTAAACTTAAAACCTGTTTAATGGATAAAACAACAACAACATAAAAAACAACAACTGAGTCACACCCACGACCAATGCCTCTGGTTCTTATTGTACACAAAATGCCTTCCTGGGTTATTATGGCTCTTCAGTCATGACAAATTTATAACAGATTAAAATGACAAAACATAAATTATATTAATGTCTCAAAGAATTTGACTGAAGAGCTTTGTCATTATTGCTATGAAATAAGCATTACCAAACTGACATACCATGAAAAGTAATTATCCACAAGACCTTGACGGATGATTCTTCCTGCTGTAACTCCAGTCCTTTTTGTCATGTCTATGACTTGATTATCTGTAGTCTCTTCCTCCTGAGGCTGTGGCTCATTGGTAGCATCCTGGGCATCAGGAGGTAACTCTAGCTGTAGTAAATGGGCTCTGTTGTGGAGCACCAGGCATACTGTGATGATTTTGCATGCTTAAAGCAGCCACTGTCCCTACGTGATGACCTTGTGGTCTAGGGGAGGTAATAATAATAATAATAATAATAATAATAATAATAATAATAATAATAATAATAATAATAATAATAATAATGGATATTTCTATAGCGCTTATTCTCAGGTGAGCTCTAAGCGCTTTACAATCTCATTCACACATCACAAGCAGACAATCAGATACAAGCAAATCACGTAGGCAATCAACACTAACAGCAAAATCACATACAATCAGAGCAAGCATACAAACACATAACATTAACAAGCAAGCAGGCAGAATAATCAAACACAGTTGAAGCAAGCATACAACAAAAGAAAATAAACAAACAAGCAGGCTAAATAATCGAACACAATCAAGCAGGCATACCAACACAGTAAATAAACAAGCAAGCAGACAACAATCGACAATCTAAACAAGAATGAAATAAGCAAATGAAGAGAACAAACAAGCAAGCAAACACAAAACGAGATAAGTGAATCAAAAACAAAATATTTACAAAATACAATTACGAGAATATGTACGGGGAGCTGTGAAGTTTAGCAGCCCAGATAGCATGAAAATGTTTCAAAAACATTTTTTTTAAAATGTTTTCCAGAAACGTTTGAAAAACGTTTGCAGAAAACATTTCCAAAGTGTTTTCTTGCACATTTTATTAATGTTTTAGAAACGTTTCTTGTAAACGAACTTACTTGACTTGACTTAGTCCTCGATCTTCGCTCCGGTCGGAGCATAGGGCCTTCACTGCAAGTCTCCACCTCTGTCTGTCTTGGGCTGCCCTCTTCGCCTCTCCCCAGGTCATCCGGACTGTCCTCAGCTCTGCTTGTAGGGTTCTTTTCCAGGTCAGTGCTGGTCTACCACGCTTCCGTTTACCCTGGGGGTTCCAGTCCAAGGCGTGGCGTGGAATGCTGGCATCGTTTCTGCGCAGGGCGTGCCCGATCCACTTCCATTTCTTTCTTTGGATGGCGTTGACGATCGGCTCCTGCCTGGTACGTTGCCAGAGTTCATTGTTGGAGATTCTTTCTGGCCATCTGATACGCAGGATCTGGCGGAGGCAGGTGTTGATGAAGACTTGTAGCTTGTGGCCGATGCTCTTGGTACGCCTCCAGGTTTCAGACCCGTAGAGCAGCACGGATTTAACATTTGTGTTGAAGATCCTCAGCTTGGTGTGACGGCGGAGGCTCACGTTTCTCCACACTGGTTTCAGGGTGACGAAGGCGTGTCGTGCTTTGCCTATCCTGGCTCTCACGTCTTCATCTGTCCCTCCAGTCTTGCTGACCACGCTGCCCAGGTACGTGAAGCGGTCGACGTCCTCTATGGCTTGACCATCAATGGTGATGGGAGCTTCCCTGGAGGCATTCACTCGGAGGATCTTGGTCTTGGGGACGTTTATCTCCAGTCCTGTTGTCTTGGCAATGTCGTGCAGCCTCTTCGTCTTTGCTTGCATGTGCCCATGGGTGTGTGACAGAAGGCCGATGTCGTCTGCGAAGTCCAAATCTTCTAGTTTGCCAGTGAGTGTCCACTGAATGCCCCGTGGTTGGTCCGTAACAGTCTTCATCACCCAGTCGATCACCAGGGAGAAGATTAAAGGAGAAAGTAGACATCCTTGTCTCACTCCGGTGTTGACGTCAAATGGCGGCGACAGGTCAGTGTTGTGCACAACTCTGCAGCTGGTGCCTTCATAGAGGTACTGAATTACGCTGACGATCTTCTGAGGGATGCCATAGTGTCTGAGGATTCTCCAGAGGGTTGCCCTGTCCACCATGTCAAAGGCTTTCTTGAAGTCCACAAAATTGACATAGAGTGGTGACTGCCATTCTAGCGACTGTTCAATGATGATCCTGAGGGTCGCTATCTGGTCAGTGCAGGAACGCCCAGCTCGGAATCCTGCTTGCTCTTCCCTCAGTCTGGTGTCAACGGCCTCCTTGATTCTCTCGAGGATCACCCTGGTGAAGACTTTTCCCGGGAGTGACAGGAGCTGAATTCCTCTCCAGTTCTGGCAGTTGCTGAGGTCTCCTTTCTTCGGGACTTTGACAATGTGTCCGGTCTTCCATTCTTCCGGCACTTCCTCTCTCTCCCAGACTTCCTGCAGCAGGCCGATCATGATGTCCGCTGTGGCTCCAGGATCTGCCTTCAGGGCCTCAGGTGGGATGTTGTCTGGTCCTGGTGCCTTCCCACTCTTTATTTTCTTGATGGCGTTGACCACTTCTGCTCTGGAGATTGGGTCCAGACTGACATCAAGGTCCTCTCCTTTCTCAACCATGGGAGGGTTTCCAACAGGTGTGCAGTTGAGGAGGCTGGCAAAGTGCTCCTTCCACCGATCCAGTTGGTCTGCTGCCTTGCTGAGAACGTTTCCATCGCTTCCACGGACCGGTCTGTTGGTGTTCGTCTTCCTCCTAGAGAGCTGTCGAGTGATGTCATATAGGGTCTTCATGTCGTTATTCTCTGCTGCCTCTTCTGCTTCAGTAGCAAGTCTATCCCCCAGCTCCCTCTTGTCTCTCCTCGCACTCCTCTTCACTTCCTTGTTCCTCAGGTTGTACTCTTGCTGAGTCTGCTGTTTCTGTGCTCTGGTTCTGGCGTGGTTGAGTCGCTGCTTGGTGTCTCGTCTCTCCTCAATCTTCCTGATTGTCTCCTCTGAGAGCCAGCTCTTGTACTCCCTTTTCCTGAACCCAAGTTGTTCTTCAGAGGCTGCAGTAAATGTGGACTTGACTCGCTCCCACTTCTTCTCCAGGGAGCCATCCTCCAGATCAGGCAGCGCCTGATATCTGTTCGTTAGCGAGATGGCGAAGTCCTTCTGTTGTGTTGTTGTCTTCAGCTTGGAGACGTCGAAGCGAGGGTGCCTCTGTAGACCAGTTTTCTTGACAGCTCGGATCCTGACTTTCAGTTTTCCAATCAGCAAGGAATGGTCAGATCCTGCATCGGCACCTCTGTAAGCTCTGACATCCAGTAGGGTTCTTCTCCACCTCCGTGAGATCGTCATGTGGTCTATCTGGTTCTCGGTTCTTGAGTTCTGAAGTTATTTTTACAAAAATGTTACAAGGTACACCACTGGAATCCTGGAGACTGCAGTGCATGTTAGATCTGCAGCTGCAGAATATCCTTGCCAGAGTGAAAAGATCAGTAGTTCTGGATTGAATAAAGAGTTTAGATTGCTTGAGGAGGCAAGAAAGGGGATCTCAATCCGTGCAGTTGGTGTGAGATAATTTGGCGATGTCTGCCAATCGCCATCCTATTACGGCAAAGGGTGATGAATCTGAAACTGCTATCGGCTACACGAAAGTGGTCGCTCATGGACTCTGCTGACTGAGGAACGTGCCTGTGACTCCAGCTGCCGACAGGTGTCGTTATTCATCACACTTTGATTGTGCACGTCTGCCAGCTACGGCGTTGGGACTGTCCCCTTGATCAGCGTTTGCTTACTAATCGTTTTCGGGTCTTTGTACAAAGTAAAACAGTAAAACTTATCCATCATCAATATTATCGATGATTTCTAGTGTAATCAAACTGTCTTCATGGTTTGGTGCAATTGTTACCGTCATTGACCGATCTTTATTCCTCAAAATGATGGACACATACTCTTTTACAAATATGCATTCTAGTTCTTTTGCATTAAAGATGGCGGCCATGAAGATTTTTTGCTTGGCACGTCCGGAAGTGACGACAACGCGTCTCCAGCCATCAGGATGCAGAACTTGGCACAGGCTGTAAGACGAGGTGGCTACTAGGGCTAAGTAAGCGACTTCTGCATTGCCACGTCGGCATACTGGAGGGGACACCCGCCCTCCCTGGCCGACGAAGACCAATCGGTGGTCAGTTGCTTACTGCGTAGGGGGATGGGGATGATGGGGAGTTTCCAGTCCCCCACCCCCCACCCCCAGCATTCCACTGACTCATTCTGACCCCCTGATCCTCTGCGCGCTGACAAGGAAGAAATCGCCTCCTCCCCCTCTCACAGACAAAGGAGGGAAAGCCCCCCGAACCTTCCGCAACGATTTTACATTACATTCACAACACATCCGCAGGCATTTCCCATTCCATTCACAACAACACATAAAAACACACACACATATGCGCACGCACGCATGCACGCATGCACACACACAAACCACACGACACGAAACGACACAATACGGCACGACACGGCTGCACAACACAAAAGAACGCAACACAATAATACACAACATAACCCAACAAAACACAATACAACAATGCAAATCACAACAATACACATCAAAACAAAACAGTGCACAACACAGGAACACACAACACAACAATAATCAGCACAACACAACACAGCACAATGCAACACAACACTACACATCACAACACAACACACACACATTCTCTCTCTCACACACTTTCTCTCACTCTCTGCCTGCCTGCTTGCCTGCCTGCCTGCCTTTCTCTCTCTCTCTCTCTCTCTCTCTCTCTCTCTCTCTCTCTCTCTCTCTCTCCCTCCTCTCTCTCTCCCCCTCTGTCTTTCTCTCTCTCCCTCAAACACACACTCACACACACACACACACACACACACACACACACACACACACACACACACAAACTCTCAATTTCACCATTACTTTCACTCTCACTATTTCACTCTCTCATTCTCTCGTACTATCTCAATCATTCATTCTCTCTCACTCTCACCCTCTCTCAAATTCTCACTCTCTCATTATCTCTCTCAATCTCTTACTACACTCCCGGGCTGGCTGCCATGGCAAGCGGACGTGTTACTCTGTGTTCCGACAGATGGTATACTGAGCTGTAGGTTGTTCTTTTCGACATACTAGTCTAGAAGCTGAAATCTGCAGCTTGCAAAAGAAAAGGGACTCTAAACGTTGAGGGTTACAAGCGTCCACCTGGGCTAAATGGAGAGTCTAGACATAGAGCTATGTGGTCTAGGTAGGTGGACATTCTGAATTTAGTTTGTTTGGCCGCCATGACACTTTTCAAAATGGCCGCCACAATCTACACTTTTCTTCATATCTCAGCTAATATTTGGGATAAACTCAAAACCATGGAGTCAATTCCTATGTTTTACATGATGACAAAGTCAATTGTGGCCAAAGAAATAACCCTAGCATTCACATTTTCTATAAAATATAAATATTTGACAAAATAGCTAGGCGATATACGAATTCGGTAAGTATTATCTTTCTGAATTTGCTATCTTAAACAATGCATATCAGTGTGGTCTGGATGAAATGTTTACTACTAGAACAATGTAGTTTAGGTGGGTGGATATTCAAAATTTGCTTTGGATGGCCATGATGACAGATTTAAAACGGCTGCCAAAATCGGGATTGGCGTAAAACTGCCTCACGAGTTCGTATAGGTAGATTGGCAAACAAAACAACCATGTCTATGTGATTTGGCAAGAAAAGTACAAATATGCTGTAACACATAGAAATGGAGTGGTGTTTGCAGTGGTCGGGGCTGATTTTAAACAAAACAATATTTTCATGTGCACATGTTTTATTTCCATTTGAAATTTTTCATTGAATTTCTTGGCAATCAACATTGCTTGGAAATAAACATCTCACCCATGAAAGAGCATTAGACAGGAAGAGATACATTAGATATTCTTCTTGAATTGCAGAAACAAAGTTTACTCCGTGTTGTTTTGGAGAATAACAAATAAAAATCAACGATTTGAAGAAAATACACACACTGGGTGATGATATAAACTGAAAATTGTAATACTTCTGAAATATCAACGATACTGCATAGCATGATTATCTTGGTAATTATGCACTTTCAGTACACAACAACTCTGACTCTTCACCTGTGTCTGCACGAAGTACTGTGTCGTAGGACACAGAATGGCCAGCAACATGAAGGAGACGAACAAGGTCTTTTGATCTTGTGGCTTGGTGCACTGTGAGACCAATGCCCAGATGCTTGGGCGTCATTTTTCGTCCTCTTGATATTGTGAAGACAATATCTTGACGTATGATATGATCCAACGGTATCACAGGAATGGCAATGTGATGATTCCAAGGAATTTCCTGCATGGAACAGGCAAAGGATATGAGCGTTATGCAAATGACAACATTGCCATTCTTGAGGAAACTCTGAGTGGCACAGGGACATTTCATGCCAGCCAGTACATTGCTCTCCGACGCAAAGCACCACTGGAGCCAGAAATGGACATTCAGATAAAGACAGCTTTTCAAAAGTTGTTCATGCGCCTGCTGAGATGACAAACCTGCAAGACATCAACATGACCAATACAAAGCCAGAACCTGTATTTGCACAACCTGTGCAGGAAGCATGTTATTTGCCAAAGCACCAGAAAATCGCAGAGGCAAACACACAGGACCTAGCATGGATCATGGCTAGACAGCACCAGCCAGATGATCAGGTTGTTCCAGGTTGGAGTGGTTTCAACCAGAAGGTGAGCACTTGTGATCCGCCACTGACAGAAGTTGGTCCAATGCCAATTCTGAATTCCCCAGCCCATGAATTCCTCACAGTATGAACCGTCATGCAGAACTGCAAATCAATGACTGAGAAGCTTGGGGAGAAATACACGGTGATCACTTTTGATGAGCAGTTGTACTCAAAAGCGAAGATGTTACAGTGGGACCAACTGGACAGCTGTAAGGACTTGGTCATCATGCTGGGAGGGTTCCACACCTCAATGAACGTCTGCAAAGTTGTAGGGAAGGACATGGATTCATCAGGCATAGCAAACATCTGGGTAGAAAGTGGCGTACTTGGTGAGGTGACAGCTGAGAACATCATGGCCGGAAAAGGTTGGAATAGAGCCATTCGCGTACACAAACTCACAGTGGAAGCTCTGTGGTCCATTCTTTGGGAGCGCTTCAAAGAATGGGTCACAGAGAATGAGAAGACGGTCAATGAAAGCCTCCAGAATGCAGCAAAAAGAGTCGCTCAAGGCTTTGCCAATAAAGATGACCAAGACATCCAGTCATCCCTGAAGGATTTGTTGTCCTCCATTGAGGAAGTCAAAGTCTTGTTTGATGAGTTCGAATCTTCCTCTTCGGAACATGCAACCTACCAGTACTGGAGGACCTACATAAAACTAGTCTCCATTCTGTTGGGATTTACTCGGTCTCTCCGCAATGGCGACTGGGAACTGTTTCTATCTTCATTCGCTGAGATGCTTCCATGGTTCGGAGTGTTTGATCACTTTCATTATACCCGTTGGGGGACAGTCTTTCTGGCGGACATGAAGATGCTTCCGATGACAGCGCCTGAGGTGCACCTGGGCTTCTTGGCCGGCGACTTTGTTACCAAAGAAACGAAACAATTTTTCAACCAGATCGCAGATGATCAAGCGATGGAACACGTCAACAAAACTGGAAAAGTCGCTGGAGGACTTGTTGGCATTACAATAACAGACACAGCCAGGGACAGGTGGTCTCTGACACTCAGCGCAAAATCTCATCTGGCTAAGGACACTAAGGCCATGTTTGGCCTGTCAAGTGCTGATGATGAAGATGAAAAGCACGACTCTGCGCACAAGGACTTCGGGAAAAAGAGGTTGAAACAGGATCAAGATGATCTACAGAAACTCATCAACTTGTTTCAGACATTCAACCCCTTTGCTCACCTATCGCCAGACCTGATTTCACTCACAACTTGTGACGTTGCCAGTGATGTTGTGAAACATGACTTGCTAACAGCAGAAGAAACAGGAAAGGAAGTCGTCTCAGAGTTTGTGCAAACAAGATTTGTCCTGAAAGAGACCCTTTTCCTTGACAGGATCAAAACCAAGAAACTCTGCACCTTGGAGAGCATGTGCACACTTGAAGTCAACACTGGAAAGGAGAAAACTGTTGCCCTCAAAGCCGACAGAGACTTGTTCAGACGTGTGATTACAGCTACGGAAGCAGCACGGGATGTTGAGATCAACAATATGTTGGAACAAGAGCTTTGCGGAGTGCCTCTCTCGCTAGCAACTGCTGACTGCAGATTGCGACTGCCAAGCAACAAAGCTGATCTGGCCAAAATACTTCGGCAAAATTTGCCACAAAATGCTGCTCCAGCTCCAAGCCCAATCTGTACCATAGTTGATGGGATGGCGATGATACAAGTCTTGGGGAATCGGATGGGAGCAAAGACTTTAGGAGAGTGGAGTGACAATGTTGCAGAACACGTTGACAAGTACTTCTCACCCTCCTGCACCAGAGTTGACTTGGTCTTTGACAGGTACAACAAACAAACAATCAAATCAACGACTCGATGCAAGAGAACAGACGGCAAGAAAGGGATAAAAAGGAATGTACTGTCGCGCACTCAAGCTCTAGGCAAATGGGACAGATTCATACTTTTGGAGGAGAACAAGGCTAGCTTGGCTAACTTCCTTTGCGAAGAGCTGGCAAAGAATTTCAGGAATGAGCCTGGAAAAGAGCTGGTGCTGAGCGGTGGCTTTTCTGATGCCGAAAAGGTTTGGTCGTCTTCTGACAGAGATGTCACACATCTGACATCTGCAGAGCATGAAGAGGCAGATACCAGAATATTTCTTCATGCCAAAGAAGCAAAAGAACAAGGAAATCCACAAGTAGTCATCGTCAGCAGTGACACTGATGTTCTTGTTCTACTTGTTGCTCACCAACCACAGCTAAGTCTCTTCGTGTGGATGCAAACAGGAACACCGCAGAAGAAGCACTTTGTACCTGTGCATCATATTAACATCACTGATCAACAAAGAGAATCCTTGCTGGCGTTTCGTGCAATCACAGGTTCTGACAGCACCAGCCAGTTTGCTGGCACTGGGAAGAAATCTGCATGGAATGTTTTCCTCGACAATCCCCATCTTCTCTAAAGACATGGCATTGAAGACTTTCCTGATGAGCAAGTACTCATGGATGCTGAATCATTTGTCTGCAACCCGAACACCCAGCACACGTGCACACAGCCGCTGCGATGCGAACTTTTCCACACTGTGAAGAAAGCGCTAGAGAACCTGCACATCAAGAGATCTCACTACCAGGCACTCGTATGGAGGCGGGCTCTGGAAACTACGCCACACCTACCGACTGTAGTCAACAGGGGATGGAAGCTGGTCACGAAGGAGAATGGAGACGTGATTGAGCCCATCCTGCTGAGTCGTGCACCCACAACTGATACAAGACAACTTTTTCTCGAGCTCATAAATTGTGGTTGCACATATTGTTCTACAAGACGCTGCAGCTGTTGGTCCAGTGGAGCATGCCGATGCAAAGACTGCAGAAACCCACACACTTTGACAGGGCTACGCAACTGAGCCTTGAAATACCACTTTGTGCCTGAGAAACTAGTGTTCTGTTTCCATAGAGGCATGTAGCCTGCCATACTCGGTGATCCAGAAACGACAAATCGTTTCTTATAATGCTATATACACATTATTGTGCCATCATCACATGTTCATTGCTGAAAAAGGAAACCTAACGAGTGTAATGCATAAATGTTTGTGCATTATGTTGTACTTTGGTATTTGAAACTGTTCTTGTGTATTGAAGAGCCATTTAGCCCAGGTGGACGCTTGTAACCCTCAACGTTTAGCATGTTGCACTTTTCTGAACTCAGCTACCCGACTATGGGGAGAAGCAATGCGAGTTAAACATCTTGCTCAAGGATGCAACTCTGGGAACCGCGCAGCTTCGAACGCGGTACCCACTCGTCGCCAGCGACTGTAGATCCAGCGCGCTAACCACACGGCCACATAGCCCCGGTACTGACAACACCGCTGCCAGACTATCCACGGCGCTGCCAGACTACCCACGGCGCTGCAAGACGAACCACCGCGCCGCCAGACCAACCACGGCGCTGCCAGACTAACCACAACGCTGGGAGACTGACCACGGCGCTGCCAGAATGACCACGACGCTGCCAGACTACCCACATCGCCGCCCGACTAACCACGGCGCTGCCAGACTGACCACGGCGCTGCCAGACTGACCACGGCGCTGCCAGAATGACCACGACGCTGCCAGACTGACCACATCGCCGCCCGACTAACCACGGCGCTGCCAGAATGACCACAACGCTGCCAGACTGACCACGGCGCTGCCAGAATGACCACGACGCTGCCAGACTACCCACGGCGCTGCCAGACTACCCACGGCGCTGCCAGACTAACCACGGCGCTACCAGACTAACCACGGCGCTGCCAGACTACCCACGGCGCTGCCAGACTAAGCACGGAAAAACCTGACTACTCATGGCGCTGTCTGACTACCCACGGCGCTGCCAGACTACCCACGGCGCATCCAGACTAACCTCGGCGCAAGCAGACTAACCACGGCGCTGCCAGACTAACCACGGCACTGTCAGACTATCCACGGCACTGCCTGTCTACTCACGGCACTACCTGACTACCCAATGCGCTCCCTAACAAACCACAGCACAGTCTGACAAACCACGGCGATTCCTGACGAACAACGGCGCTGCCTAACTACGGCGCTGCCTTACTATCCACGGTGCTTCCTGACTAACCACATCGCTGCCAGACTACCCATGGCGCTGCCAGACTAACCACGGCGCTGGTAGACTAACCGCGGCACTGCCAGACTACCACTGCGGTGCCAAACTAACGACGGTGTCAGATATACCACGGCGCTGCCAGACTAACCACGGCGCAGCCAGACTAACCACGGCGCTGTAAGACTAACCACAGCGCTGCCTGACTATCCACGGGGCTCTCTGACTACCTACGGCGCTGCCTGACTACCCACGGCGCTGCCTGACTACCAAAGGCGCTGCCTGACTACCCACGGCGCTGCCTGACTACCCACGGCGCTTCCTGACTACCCACGGCGCTGCCTGACTACCCACGGCGCTGCCTGACTACCCACGGCGCTGCCTGACTACCCACGGCACTTCCTGACTACCCACGGCGCTGCCTGACTACCCACGGCGCTGCCTAACTACCCACGGCGCTGCCTGACTACCCACGGCGCTGCCTGACTACCCACGGCGCTGCCTAACTACCCACGGCGCTGCCTGACTACCCACGGCGCTGCCTGACTACCCACGGCGCTGCCTGACTACCCACGGCGCTGCCTAACTACCCACGGCGCTGCCTGACTACCCACGGCGCTGCCTGACTACCCACGGCGCTGCCTGACTAACCACGGCGCTGCCTGACTAACCACGGCGCTGCCTGACTAACCACAGCGCTGCCTGACTAACCACGGCGCTGCCTGACTAACCACGGCGCTGCCTGACTACCCACGGCGCTGCCTGACTACCCACGGCGCTGCCTGACTACCCACGGCGCTGCCTGACTACCCACGGCGCTGCCTGACTACCCACGGCAGTGTCTGACTACCCACGGCGCTGCCTAACTAAACACGGCGCTGCCTGACTAACCACAATGCTGCTTGACTAACCACGGCGCTGCCTTAATAACCACGGCGCTGCCAGACTAACCAAATCGCTGTCAGACTAATCACGGAGTGGAAGAGAGACTGGAGTGGAAGAGAGACAGACATGGAAGAGAGACAGACATGGAAGAGAGACAGGAGTGGAAGAGAGACTGGAGTGGAGGGGAGACAGACATGGAAGAGAGACTGGAGTGGAAGAGAGACAGACATGGAAGAGAGACAGACATGGAAGAGAGACAGGAGTGGAAGAGAGACAGGAGTGGAAGAGAGACTGGAGTGGAAGAGAGACAGACATGGAAGAGAGACAGACATGGAAGAGAGACAGGAGTGGAAGAGAGACTGGAGTGGAAGAGAGACAGACATGGGAGAGAGACAGACATGGGAGAGAGACAGACATGGAAGAGAGACAGGAGTGGAAGAGAGACTGGAGTGGAAGAGAGACAGGAGTGGAAGAGAGACTGGAGGGGAGGGGAGACAGACATGGAAGAGAGACTGGAGTGGAAGAGAGACAGACATGGAAGAGAGACAGACATGGAAGAGAGACAGACATGGGAGAGAGACAGACATGGGAGAGAGACAGACATGGAAGAGAGACAGACATGGAAGAGAGACAGACATGGAAGAGAGACAGACATGGGAGAGAGACAGACATGGAAGAGAGACAGACGTGGACAAAAGAGGCTGGGCTGTCCAGCCAGCAGGGAACTTCTCTGCAGGCCTCCATTAGTTTGATCTTTTTAGATACCTCTGCCTTTTTATTCATGTATTCATTTTAATACCAGTCTTTTAATTTATTTTTTATGCCTGTCTTTTTGTTTACATGCTTCTTTTAAAAAGTATTTTAAAACAAATTTTACATGTCTCTGTCTTATATCTTTTTGTTTACATGCCTCTGGGTTTTAATATTTTACATTTTAACCTGTGTGTTTTTTTTTTGCTGCCTTTATTTTTTTACATGCCTTTTTTTTACATGCATGTCTTTGTTCTTATTAGCTACGTGTCCTCCCCACCCCCCACCCCCCACCCCTTCTCGAGTGAGCTCTGCTGTCAACTGCACTCTTCCTTCACCAAAAGTGCGTAGCTTTAGCAAAACAAATTGTGTAAAACAAAGAAATTTTACACAGAATTCAAAGTGGCTGTAGAAGTAGAGTTGGAGCACCATTCATACAAGCATAACCAACCACACTGCAAGAAGGAAGGGAAAAAAAACTAAAACACAAACTCTCATCATTTTGGTAAAAATATTTATTGACATCTCTTTTCAATTAAATAACACAATTATCATAAAAACAAACATTCCCAGGGTCCAAAAACTCGGCCAGCCACCAAATGCGGCACACCCTCTGACCCATGGCAACACAGCCTGCGCCATCTCCATGGCAACACAGCCTGTGCCATCTCTGTGCAGGCAGAAACACAGGGGCCTGTGACAGCTCCACTAGTGGCCTGGGACGGCTCCACTAGTGGCTGGGACAGCTCCACTAGTGGCTGGGACGGCTCCACTAGTGGCTGGGACAGCTCCACTAGTGGCTGGGACGGCTCCACTAGTGGCTGGGACAGCTCCACTAGTGGCTGGGACGGCTCCACTAGTGGCTGGGACAGCTCCACTAGTGGCTGGGACGGCTCCACTAGTGGCTGGGACAGCTCCACTAGTGGCTGGGACGGCTCCACTAGTGGCTGGGACAGCTCCACTAGTTGTCTGTGACGGCTCCACTAGTGGTCTGTCACAGGCATCACCTGCCTGGACCCACATCCACCTGACACAGCGGATGCTGGTGGATGGGAGGTGATGCTGCCCTCTAGTGGGCAGTGCCTGGGTCAAAGCATCTTGCACTGCCCCCACACCAGCCGGTACGCAGAGGTCAGGAGATGGACAGCCATGGACCAACTCTAAATATCATCATAGAAATGCATATTCCCTTGGACTCGTCAACATGAGAAAAAATATTTTTTTAAAAATGAAAATAAAATGTGTTAATACTGGCTGGTAAATAATGAGATGCAATGTGTGATGAACACGATTTCCTTGCTCTCAAGCTGAGAAACACATGAAAATAATGGATTCCGTGATTACCATGTCCCTTTGGTTGATGCATGCATACAGTCACTCAGTCTCTTTAATTGCATGCACGTATGCAGTCACCCAGTCTCTTCAGATGCACACATGCATACACTCACTCAGTCTCTTTGGTTGCATGCATGCATGCAGCCACTCAGTTCCTTTCGCTGATACATACATACATCCACTCAGTTCCTTTAGATACATACACACACTCAGTTCCTTTAGATACATACACCCACTCAGTTCCTTTAGATACATACATACATACATACATACACTCAGTTCCTTTAGATACATACATCCACCCACTCAGTTCCTGTAGATGATGCATACATACACACACTCAGTTTCTTTAGATACATACATACACCCACTCCATTCCTTTAGATACATACATACACCCACTCAGTTCCTTTAGATACATACATACACTCCGTTCCTTTACATACATACATTCAGTTTCTTTAGATGCATACATACATACATACGTTCCTTTGGATACATACATACATACACTCCGTTCCTTTGGATACATACATACACACCTTCAGTTCCTTTGGATGCATACATGCATTCACGCCCTTAGCTCCTTTACATGCATGCATGTATTCACACATTCAGTTCCTTTGGATGCATACATACATACACTCAGTTCCTTTGGATGCATACATGCATTCACGCCCTTAGCTCCTTTACGTGCATGCATGTATTCACACATTCAGTTCCTTTGGATGCATACATACATACACTCAGTTCCTTTAGATGCATACATGCATTCACGCCCTTAGCTCCTTTACATGCATGCATGTATTCACACATTCAGTTCCTGGGGCGCATGGCCAGGATACAGCACCGGGGTGTGGAGGTGTGGCTACACTTGTGCTGGATGGAAACAGGGACAGGTGGAGAACACTGATCCATCATATGCACCAGCCATCACTTTCACCCTTTCACAGGAAGTAAGCGCTTTCAGTCTACAAAAATGGGTCTATGCAATGAGTGCTGTACTTTCATGGCACTGCACAAAATCTAACAATGAGGAAAAGGACAGTTTTAAAAACCCGTGTATTCTTGGCAGAGATTCCACGCAGGGACTCATCAAAATGCACAAGATCAACAAAGTAAGAATTTTTTTGTTTGAATACTCTGATATAATACTGAAAATGTGGTATAATATCTTAACTGGTAAGCCCCTGTTATGTAGACAGGTCAGCGGTCTGCCCTGCTCATAACTACAGAAAGTAGCCTAAACTGGGTGGAGAAGGGTGAGCAGGAAACTGGCCGGAGTGAGAAAGGTGCTGCAGGGACTTCAGACTTCAATAAGTGCCCATTCAGCTTACAACAAAATCAAGCATTATGCAAATAAATCTACCCACAGTTTGTGAAATATCCTCAAATCAATCTTCCATTTAGGTGACACATTCTTGTCTAAGTCAGAACAGTCAGATTTCACTGCTGTTCACATCTCCAGCAATAAAAAGTGAACATTCTCCAACATACTATGAATTCTCATGACTAGCAGCTGTGACAGGGAACTATGTGAGCTGAGGTCATTGAAACAAACACTGTATGTATCACCACTACAAATACTAGTTCTTGCAAATAGACAAATGTTAGGCCAAGTAAAAAAACAGCTGTGGTCAAGGTAATATGGTAAAGAAAATAGGGTCGGTATGTCGACCTCAACATTAACACAACGCTCCCTCCTCCACCCCCCAAAAAAGAAGAGGCCAGATTGAACAGAAAGCGAACTTCCTCTGAACAAGCTGGTTGAAAGTGACGCAGTGGAATGAGCGAGTGCTGGCAGGCCAGGTCAGGCCTGGGCACACACTCGGTCATGGAATACCCGTCACAGCAAGACTGGGTCCCGCCACTGCTGGGCTTCTACTGAGGCAAAACAGGTACACAACTACAGGCAGAGTGACGGAAACTCAACTTACCAAGGAATGTTCAGAATTTTTTCATCTAACATCACATCACATTTTTTTGTGGTCAAGAAGCCTGAAGCCAAATCGAACAATACTTTGCTTTGAGTAACATGGCCTCCAAATATTGGGTCTGTAGGTCGGCTCAAACTTTTTTTCTTTTCTTTTTAGAAGGGGTCAGATTGAAAAGGACAAAACTTTGTTTCACCGAAAAACGCTTTTTTAAAACACAAATAGAGGATTTCCCGAGTGCTCATAGGACAGGGAAGATGGGACAGCATGCAGCTCATCATTTATCCTCAATTTAAATAGTTGAGGTCAGCAGAAAAAAAGGAGTCGGTCTAGTTACTGTAACCACAGCTATGTTTTTGTTTAGCCTAACGAACGACAACTTAATTAAAGTAAAAACATTATACTTTCAAATCCTCAAGATGTCTTGAGGATTGAGTGAGAACACATTAGCACTCTGTCAGCAGGCTAGCTGTGTCCATGTCACTGCACTGCAGCAGTGCTTATGCTGTGGAACCACCAGTCTTGTAGTCAGACAGACGGTGGCAAGGACAGGTCAGGGCTGCGGAGGAGGGGTGCTGGATTGCCCGCACAAGTCCTCTCCGGCAACCTGCTCTGAGATGCTCCCTCAGCACAGAAACACCGGCAGCTCACCAGCAACATAGCAACAGCTTCCATCCACAACACAACTCTCAGCACAGGCACTGGGCTCATTCAGTCTGGGACACACCACAATAAAGACTTCTTCTGCGCAAAGTCTGTGGGAATGACTGTGGCACAACAGCATGACACAACCCGTGGATGTGAAAGACTTGATGCGAAGGAAGGGGGATGATCACTGGAGAATCACAGACTGGGATGAGCACACGTGATCCTCGTGAAATGTAGGGAGGAGCAATGGCGCTCCGCACAGCACAGCGCGGCACGCCCTTGCTCGCCCCTGCACTTCACGGCCCTGGCTACTGGAAGGAGTCCGTCCTGATGACCACACCCTGTTCCTTCTGGCGGCCTGCCTGCACGCTGTCCCCACTGCCCCCGTCCTCGCTGATGCTCTGGCGGCCCTCCATTTGCCTGCAAGCAAAGACAAGCATGCCTGGAGTCTAGTGGCAAGGAAGGGAAAGATCAACGGTCATGTGTGGGTCTACCTTTCTCACTCTTTCTCTACGCATGTGTACGTGTGCTAGTGCAGGTGTCTGCTTATGTCTATGTGTGAGGTCACATGAAAACGTCATGTGAAAAATAAAATAAAACAAAGCTTCAATGTATTGGAAAAGATCACTAAAGTTCAGTTTCAAACTATGAATTTCCTCTTTAAAACAAATGGTGTCCATGTAAATGTTTTCTTACACTATGTGCATACAGACATATGGACAGACAGACAGAGAGGCCGACAGATGAACAGATAGACACACAGACATACAGAAGCACACACAGACATAAAGAAAGACACACAGACATACAGAAAGACACACACACACACACACACACACACACAGACATACAGAAAGACACACACACACACACACACACACACAGACAGACAGACAGACAGGCAGACAGACAGACACACAGACAGACACACAGACAGACACACAGACAGACAGACAGACACACAGACACACAGAAGGACAGACACACAGACATACAGAAA
>JAWQFJ010016855.1:0-20306 GCA_034096865.1 Theodoxus fluviatilis | reverse complement strand
AGAGACGACACAGACCTACACACCAAACACATGGACAGTCACAGACCTACACACCACAAAACACATGGAGACAGACAGTCACAGACCTACACACCATCTGTGAGAGTGCTGCAAGAAACAAAACAAAACAAACGAAATGTTTTCCCCCTTTTTATTATCGATTCACTGCCATTAGGCCAAGCCAACAGACTACCAGTACCAAGTTGTTGCGCTTAAGTCAGGACAGACAGAACGAACGAACGAACTTTATTTTACAAGGGTAGTGAATTAGGCAGTATTGCCTTTCTTACTTACATTCAGCCCTTGAGGCAAAATATTCAAATGTGGTAAGAGAGAGAGAGAGAGAGAGAGAGAGACGAGAGAGAGAGAGACGAGAGAGAGACAGAGAGCAGAGAGAGAGAGAGAGCAGAGAGAGACAGAGAGCAGAGAGAGACAGAGAGCAGAGAGAGACACAGAGAGAGACAGACAGAGACAGAGACAGAGAGACAGAGAGAAAGAGAGGGAGAGGGGGGGAGGGGAGCTGGGAAAAGGGGAGGAAGGGAAGAGAGAATGAGAGTAAGAGGGTGGGTGGGAGAGAGAGAGAGAGAGAGAGAGAGAGAGAGAGAGAGAGAGAGACAGAGAGAGAGAGAGAGACAGAGAGAGAGACAGAGAGAGAGACAGAGAGAGAGTGAGAGTAGCCATAAGTACTGATCAAAAGATCAGATAAAGGCCTCGCGGCCTAAGACATCTGAGGACATATCTATCTATCTAAATTAATTCTCCTATAAACTGTCCTCGCAAATGACGTCACGTTATTGATGACGTCGCACATGTTGGAATTTCGCCATTCCATCAAATTGCCTACCTCCCCAGGTGTTTCGAAATTCTTCTCCTGGCATATAGGATCGAAATTGTACTTGCAAATGACGTAACGTTATTAATGACGTCAAATTTGGCTATTCCGTCAATTGTCATTTCAATCATTTTAGACCGGTAATTTCGAGAATACGACCTTAAAAAACCACTTTCTCTTCAAGCCTCGATTCTGAAAATTTGATACATTCAATCGGACCTAACTTCCAGTTAGTGTGCAAAATCTCAAGGAAATCCGTCCAGTAATTTTTGAGATATAAGCCGTGGAGACGGGACAGACAGACAGACAGACAGATAAAAACCGCTGGCGCTGAACCTCCAGGTTTTGGCATTTAAGAAAAGATTGGGTTCGAACCCGCAACCTCTCGAGAAAAGAGGGGGAAAACACACATAAAAACACAACAAAACCACAACCTCTCGAAAAAAGAGAAGAAAAAAAAAGTTTCAGCGCAGAATCAAACCTGGTCATGCATGACCAAGAGTCGAACGCTCTACCAGCTGAGCCATTAGAGAATTGCAATGACGGAGTATTTGTAAAGCATGTAAATCCATTTCTAAGCTATCGGCCCAGGAACAATCAACCATATATTTTAAACATGATGGATAGGTTCAGGAAGCTCCTATTATGACATGCTTTGCTTTCCTTTGGCATGTCATAGACGCTGAATTAACACTCACACAGTCACACAGAGGAGGAAGTGTATTATAGATGTTCAACCCAGACATGTGCATTCGTACTCATTCAGTGATTCACGCACACACCGTGTGTGGTTACCGTGGTTACGTTGTGTTTTCTTCGCGTAGACACTGATCTATATCTAAATACGTGGAGTAGATAGAAAAAAATGGCTAGCAAGAAAAAAGAGAGAAAGGCAAGGGCAAAAAACTTCAGTGAAACCGAAATGAGTGTGTTGGTCCTGAAATGCGCCGCTTACATAAAATCTAAGCGCAAGAAGGACTTGCCTGACGACGTCATTCTTTCGGTTGCTGTGCCTTTGAATAATTCTGGGTTCGACTGATTTCTTTATGGATCTCGTCGGTGATGGCCAAGATTTCCTTTCGATGGAATCGAATCTTTCTGAACACCTCTTCATCATTAAATACTTCTAACGGGTGCCTTCGGTCTCGGAATACTCGGTTTTTCCTTAACAGATTGTCATGAATTCGTTTCTTAAGCACAATCGCTGCCATCTTGCCTCTCTCGATAACCCCGGTTTATCTATTTATCTTGCCGACTTCGGGAGAATAGTTTAACACTCTGCTTTGACGCGAGTTTAGGGCTAAATCGCCGTCATGAATAGGAGAATTTAAACCGAAGTCAAGATAAATCGGGGATAGGAGATAAATCGAGTGTTAAAAAGATAAATCGCCGTCGTGAATACGGGCCAAGAACAATAAAAATACAGCCAGAGAACTACCAGAATCGGCGATAGGCCCTGGACGCCTAAGCAAGCCGAAGAATTCTATTCTATTCTATTCTATTCACCCTCCTTCAAAAATCTCCTCGCAAATGACGTCACGTTATTCGACGTCAAATGATGACGTCACATATGTTGCAAAATGGAGTCTGTTGAATCGTTTTCATTGAAACACCAAAATGTAAAAAAGTCACTTTCTTTTCAAACCTCGATTCTGAAAATTTGATAATATTGAATCGGACCTAACTTCCAGTCAGTGTGCAAAATCTCAAGGAAATCCGTCCAGTAGTTTTTGAGATATAAGCCGTGGAGACGGGACGACACACCTGGAGGGATAAAGTCTGTAGGACCTCCAGTAAACCTGGAGGGATAATATTGAATGGGACCTAACTTCCAGGCAGTGTGCAAAATCTCAAGGAAATCCGTCCAGTAGTTTTTGAGATATAAGCCGTGGAGACGGGACAGACAGACACACACACGACAACAGACAGACAATAAAGTCTGTAGGACCTCCAGTAAACCTGGAGGGATGAAAGTCTGTAGGACCCCAGTAAACCTGGAGGGACAAAAGTCCTGTAGGGCCGCCAGTGAAACCTGGAGTGGCTAACGGCCTCGCGGAGCCCTAAGACAATCGGTGAGGACATATTCGAAGCCATCTATAAAATTAATTTCTCCTATACCCCTGTCCTCGCAAATGGACGTCACAGTTATTGGATGACGTCGCACACGTGGAATTTCGTCTTTTCCAGTGCCATCTAAATGGCCTACCTCCCCAGGTGTGTCGGAAAAGTCTTCACCTGGCATATGTATAGAATCGAAAGTGTACTTGCCCGCAAATAAGAGACCACGTCGTGCCCCCGCCCGTAACGTTATTAATGACGTCAAATTTGGCTATTCCGTCAATTGTCATTTCAATAAATTTTCGACCGGTAATTTCGAGAATACGACCTTAGAAAACCACTTTTTCTTCAAGCCTCGATTCTGAAAATTTGATACATTCAATCGGACCTAACTTCCAGTTAGTGTGCAAAATCTCAAGGAAACCGTCCCAGTAGTTTTTGAGATATAAGCCGTGGAGACGGGACGACAAGAAACACACACACACAGAGCACCCACACACAGGGACAGAGTAAAGTCTCGTTAAGGACCTCCAGTAAACAGCTGTGAGGAGGAACAATGTTTTTAACCCCATCAGCAGTTTTACAGGGTCAAGTCTCGGAAATTCAGTGATCAGAGTTATCTCCCTTACGGCTTTTCTGCCGTAATGTTTACAGAACGAGAAATGAGCAAAAAAAAACAGCTGGAGCGAAACAAACGTGGGTCGACGACTCACATGCTTGAACTTGACCTTTACATGACATTGACCTTCAGGTGACCTTCAAGATCAATGTTAAACAACTAAACCTAACAATGACATCATACACTAAGAACTGCTTTACACATTTTTCCTACCAAAATACATGTGACCTTGACCCAAGGTCAAGGTCATTCAAGGTCATGCAACACAAAGCTGTTAATTCAAGACATAGGAAGCACAATGGTGCTTATTGGCACTTTCTACCATGAGATATGGTTACTTTTAGTGGTTACTACCCCATTTTGGTCACATTTCATAAGGGTCAAATTGACCTTGACCTTGATGATATGTGACCAAATGTGTCTCATGATGAAAGTATAACATGTGTACTACAATCTTATGAAGTTTGGAAGAGTTGTCTTCCATAGTTCAGGGTCAAGGTCACTTCAAAATATGTATACAATCCAACTTTAAAGAGCTTCTGTGACCTTGACCTTGAAGCAAGGTCAATCAAACTGGTATCAAAAGATAGGGATTACTATGCCCTATATACCATATATAGGTCAGGTATGCAATCTTAAAAACTTCAGAGAAATTGGGAAAATGTGAAAAATATATGTTTTTTAACATTTACGGCCCCTGCGACCTTGACCTTGAAGCAAGGTCAAATCACTATGTATGTTTTTGTGCGCCTTGTCATCATACACCATCATGCCAAATTGGGTGTTGATAGACTTAATAGTCTCCGAGAAAAATCCAACGTTAAAGTTTTTTACGGACGGCAGGACGTCTGGACGCCCGGACGCCCAGACGCCCGGATGGATGACACAGGTGACCTAGTACGAAAGCATAACATGTGTACTACAATGTTATGAAGTTTGGAAGAGTTATCTTTCATAGTTCGGGGTCAAGGTCACTTCAAAATATGTATACAATCCAACTTTAAAGAGCTCCTGTGACCTTGAAGCAAGGTCAAGTCACTATGTATGTTTATGTACGCCTTGTCATTCTACACCATCACGCCAAATTGGGTGTTGATAGACATAATAGTCTCCGAGAAAAACTCAATGTTAAAGTTTTTTATGGACGACAGGACACCCGGCCGCTTGGCCGCCCGGACGGCCGCTTGGACGGCCGCCCGGCCGCCCAGACGGATGACACTGGTGATCTAGTATGAAAGTATAACATGTGTACTACAATCTTATGAAGTTTGGAAGAGTTATCTTCCATAGTTCAGGATCAAGGTCACTTCAAAATATGTATACAATCCAACTTTGAAGAGCTCTTGTGACCTTGACCTTGAAGCAATGTCAACCAAACTGGTATCAAAAGATAGGGCTTACTTTGCCCTATATACCATATATAGGTGAGGTATCCAATCTCAAAAACTTCAGAGACAATTGAGAAAATGTGAAAAATGGCAGTTTTTTAGACAACATTTATGGCCCCTGCGACCTTGACCTTGAAGCAAGGTCAAGTCACTAGGTATGTTTTTTGAGGCCTTGTCATCCTACACCATCGTGCCATATTGGGTGTTGATGGACTTAATAGTCTCCAAGAAAAATCCAACGTTAAAGTTTTTTACAGACGCCCGGACGCCCGAACGGTCGAAAAAGGTGAGTACATAGACTCACTTTTGCTTCGCATGTGAGTCAAAAAAGAAAGAACAAGAAGGGCAAAGCCCATACGACTCACATGCTTGACCTTGACCTTTACATGACCTTGACCTTCAGATTACCTTCAAGGTCAAGGTCAAACAACTAAACCTAATAATGACATCATACACTAAAAAATGCTTTACACATTTTCCCTACCAAAATACATGTGGCCTTGACCCAAGATCAAGGTCATCCAAGGTCATGCAACACAAAGCTGTTAATTCAAGACATAGGAAGCACAATGGTGATTATTGGCACTTTCTACCATGAGATATGGTCACTTTGAGTGGTTCACTACCCCATTTTGGTCACATTTCATAAGGGTCAAAGTGACCTTGACCTTGATGATATGTGACCAAATGTGTATCTTGATAAAGGTATAACACGTGCCCCACATAATTATTAAGTTTGAAACAGTTATCTTCCATAGTTCAGGGTCAAGGTCACTTCAAAATATGTATACAATCCAACTTTGAAGAGCTCCTGTGACCTTGACCTTGAAGCAAAGTCAACCGAACTGGTATCAAAAGATAGGGATTACTTTGCCCTATATACCACGTATAGGTCAGATATCCAATCTCAAAAACTTCAGAGAAAATTGAGAAAATGGGAAAAATTACTGTTTTTAGACAACATTTATGGCCCCTGCGACATTGACCTTGAAGCAAGGTCAAGTCACTATGTATGTTTTTTGACGCCTTGTCATCATACACCATCATGCCAAATTGGGTGTTGATAGACTTAATAGTCTCCGAGAAAAATCCAACGTTAAAGTTTTTCACGGACGCCCGGATGCTCGGACGCCCAGACGGTCGAAACGGGTGAGTACATAGACTCACTTTTGCTTCGCATGTGAGTCAAAAAGAAGTCGAGGCGACATGTAAAGAACACCAGGTCGCTGGACGTTACAGGTGAGGTATCGGGTTCATTAACGTGACTGAAGTTATAAACTAATTAGCTCTTCCCTGGCCTTTTGCCTCAATCCTTCCACATCAATTCTGAATTGGCCTGTGACAAATGTCACTTCTCTGAGCAATAGAATGGAAGCAAGTATTTGTTTCTTATTCAATGACCTTTTATTATTTGTGCATTAAAAACAAGGTTATGCACAGCTTCAAAAGGATGAAGATTAATAGTTGCCTCTTTTAAAGACATTGGACATTTGAGAGAGAGAGAGAGAGAGAGAGAGAGAGAGAGAGAGAGAGAGAGAGAGAGAGAGAGAGAGACAGACAGACAGACAGACAGACAGACAGACAGGCAGACAGGCAGACAGACAGACAGACAGAGAGGGAGAGACAGAGAGGATTAAAGGATGGGGGTAGGGTGGGGAATGACAGACAGGAAAACAGAGATCATTGTGAGCGTTGACAACACTGAAGAAAAAGACACTAAGTTTGCAGTTGATGAAGGAGATGCAATCATTTTGATTTATTTGGAAAATATTGCAAACAAAATCATCACTAACTTTTTAGAGACCATGATGAGAACTGAGAGGAAAAATGATGATAATAATAAAGATAAAAGTAACGTATGCAGACTCTAACTTAATAGCTACTATGCATTAAATAAAAAAGGTTTATTTATAAGAATTTCACAGCATAATATGAAAATCATGCTTCACTTGCCAAGTGAGTAATTTAAAACAAAAAACGGAGGAACTATAGTTACATACATATGCAAATGATATATAGAATAGGATGTACGTTAATGAACCCGTTACCTCACATGTAACGTCCAGCGACCTGGTGTTCTTTACATGTCGTCTCGACTTATTTTTCTTTCTTTTTTCATGCTAGGACTGGTTCCCTTTCACGATATCATACTCGCCATGTGGTCGACATCTCGCTAGATCTAGTAACGAAAACAAACTGATTCAGTGATCGCACGCACTGCTTTTCTCCAAAGAAATGAGTCTAGCGAAATGCAAGTCTCTTACACGATCTCAAACTCAGTGTCAAAACTCTAGAGGCAATGCGATGCGAAGTTGAAGACAACGTTTTTCGGCTCAGCTGTTTTTTGCTCATTCTGTTCTGTAAACATTACGGCAAGCCGCATGGGAGATAACTTTGATACTGAATTTACGAGATTGACACTGGAATCTGCGGTCGATTAAAAAAAAAAGAAGAGAGATTTCAGCGAACTATTCATTTGACAAACAAATAGTATTGATAAATTGATACTGTTTTCTTGCAACAGTTTATTTGTTTAGGCCTCAGTATCCCTGATCTTCATCGTTTTCAATTTGAATCGAACAAGAACAAGAAGGGCAAAGCCCATACGACTCACATGCTTGACCTTGACCTTTATATGACCTTGACCTTCAGGTGACCCAAGTTCAAGGTCATCCAAGATCATGCAACACAAAGCTGTTAATTCAAGACATAGGAAGCACAATGGTGATTATTGGCACTTTCTACCATGAGATATGGTCACTTTTAGTGGTTCACTACCCCATTTTGGTCACATTTCATAAGGGTCAAAGTGACCTTGACCTTGACGATATGTGACCAAATGTGTCTCATGATGAAAGTATAACATGTGCCCCACATAATTATTAAGTTTGAAACAGTTATCTTCCATAGTTCAGGGTCAAGGTCACTTCAAAATATGTATACAATCCGACTTTGAAGAGCTCCTGTGACCTTGACCTTGAAGCAAGGTCAACCGAACTGGTATCAAAAGATAGGGATTACTTTGCCCTATATACCATATATAGGTCAGGTATCCAATCTCAAAAACTTCAGAGAAAAACGAGAAAATGTGAAAAATGACTGTTTTTTAGACAACATTTATGGCCCCTGCGACCTTGGCCTTGAAGCAAGGTTAAGTCACTATGTATGTTTTTTGAGGCCTTGTCATCATACACCATCATGCCACATTTGGTGTTGATAGACTTAATAGTCTCCGAGAAAAATCCAACGTTAAAGTTTTCGGACGCCCGGACGCGCGGACCGGACGCCCGGACGGACGAAAAGGGTGAGTACATAGACTCACTTTTGCTTCGCATGTGAGTCAAAAATGGCGACCAGCATTATCCAAAGAACCTCGCGACTGCTGACGTCACGTCCGAAGATGCCGAAAGCTCCCGAAGTCAGGGTCCCTATATACACGCGTTTGGGGGAAAAATTCAGCGTCCCGGACATGGGCGGGCGTCGCTATTGACAGATCCTCACCAGGACAAGTTGCCTGTGTGCTGTATTGTGCTGTTCTGTGTTGTGTTGTTCTATGCTGTGCTTTGTTGCGTTGTGCTGAGTTGTTCTGAGCTGTGCCGAGTTGTTCTGTGCTGTATTGTTCTGTGCTGTATTGTTCTGTGCTGTATTGTTCTGTGCTGTATTGTTCTGTGCTGTATTGTGCTGTTCTGTGTTGTGTTGTTCTATGCTGTGCTTTGTTGCGTTGTGCTGAGTTGTTCTGAGCTGTGCCGAGTTGTTCTGTGCTGTATTGTTCTGTGCTGTATTGTTCTGTGCTGTGTTGTTCTGTGTTGTGCTTGCTGTGTTGCTCTGTGCTGTGTTGTGTTGCGCTGTGCTGTGTTGTTCTGTGCTATGCTGTGCTGTGCTGTGTTGTTCTGTGCTGTGCTGTGCTTGCGGTGTTGCTATGTGCTGTGAAGTGTTGTTCTGTGCTGTGCTGTGTTGTTCTGTGCTGTGCTGTGATGTGTGGTAATGTTGTAATGAAACTAACCATAGGTCAGAGTGAGATAGAATTCTCAGTCTGTTAGAAACTTAGGTGTCATGTTCGAGGATGATCTTTCTATGAGAGTTCATATGAACAAATTTTGCCAGTTAGCTTACTACGAGTTAAGGAAAATTGGCACTATTCGTCACTATCTTTCACAACAGGCCACTCAAACCCTTGTCACTTCCCTTGTTCTGTCCCGTCTTGATTATGGAAATTCTCTTCTTGCCGGCATTCCTGACACTCTGCTAAACAAACTGCGTTGTGCTGTGTTGCTCTGAGCTGTGTTGTGTTGCGCTGTGCTTTGTTGTTCTGTGCTATGCTGTGCTGTGCTGTGTTGTTCTGTGCTATGCTGTGCTTGCTGTGTTGTTCTGTGCTGTGCTGTGCTTGCTGAGTTGTTCTGTGCTGTGCTGTGCTTGCTGTGTTGTTCTGTGCTGTGTTGTGTTGTTCTGTGCTATGCTGTGCTTGCTGTGTTGTTCTGTGCTGTGCTGTGCTTGCTGAGTTGTTCTGTGCTATGCTGTGCTTGCTGTGTTGTTCTGTGCTGTGCTGTGTTGTTCTGTGCTATGCTGTGCTTGCTGTGTTGTTCTGTGCTGTGTTGTGTTGTTCTGTGCTATGCTGTGCTTGCTGTGTTGTTCTGTGCTGTGCTGTGCTTGCTGAGTTGTTCTGTGCTGTGCTGTGCTTGCTGTGTTGTTCTGTGCTGTGCTGTGCTTGCTGTGTTGTTCTGTGCTATGCTGTGCTTGCTGTGTTGTTCTGTGCTGTGCTGTGATGTGTTGTAATGTTGTAATGAAACTAACCATAGGTCAGAGTGAGATAGAATTCTCAAAGTCTGTTAGAAACTTAGGTGTCATGTTCGATGATGAACTTTTGGCACTAAATTTAGCACTATTCGTCACTATCTTTCACAACAGGCCACTCAAACCCTTGTCACTTCCCTTGTTCTGTCCCGTCTTGATTATGGAAATTCTCTTCTTGCCGGCATTCGTGACACTCTGCTAAACAAACTGCAAAAAGTCCAAAACGCTGCTGTTAGATTAGTTTTTAGATGTCTCAAGAGAACTCCCACATCCAAACTCCTTCGTGCACTGCAGAGGATAGAGTATAAGCTAGCCACTATGTGCTTCAACTTCTTGAATTAAACTGCACCACACGCACTCAAAGAAATTCTCACTGTCTACACCCCCGCTAGAAATAACCGTTCAGCTGCAGACACCAAAACGTTAAATGTCCCCCGTCGCAAAAAGAAAACCCAAGGACAGCGAGCTTTTTCTTACATCAGCCCTGTAACGTGGAATAGCCTACCTTTCCTTGTCCGTCACTCTGATTCCATGTCTCAGTTCAAAACCTCCTTCAAGACACACCTGTTCCGGTCAGTCTTTCCTGACGAGCAGTGCTACTTAATTAATTGTATTGTATTAACATTTTTCTTCTTATTTCAAATGTACAGTGTGCGAGTGTTAGAATGCTTTGTATGAGTGTAGACTTTCTCATTGTAAACGCCATGAGCTTGCCTATTCGGGAAGGTATGTGCGTAGAAATAGTCTATATTATTATTATTATTATTATTTTTGTTATTATTATTATTATTATTATTATTATTATTATTATTATTATTATTATTATTATTATTATTATTATTATTACAGTAGTCGCCGCTTATTAAAAACACATTGGGACCGAACAAAAGTGTTTTTAATAAGCGGCGTTTTTATTAACCGTTTGCGTGTTGAACATGTCCATCAGTAACGATGTAAATCCGGACCGGACCAACTGTATTTAAAAAACGGCTGTTTTTATTAACCGCGTGTTTTATAAGCGGCGACTACTGTATTATTATTATTATTATTATTATTATTATTATTATTATTATTATTATTATTATTATTAATGTGCTATGCTATGCTTGGTGTGTTGCTATGTGCTGTGATGTGTTGTTCTGTGCTGTGCTGTGCTGTGATGTGTTGTTCTGTGCTATGCTGTGCTATGCTGTGTTGTTCTGTGCTATGCTGTGCTTGCTGTGTTGCTATGTGCTGTGATGTGTTGCTCTGTGCTGTGCTGTGATGTGTTGTTCTGTGCTGTGATGTGTTGTTCTGTGCTGTGTTGTTCTGTGCTGTGCTGTTGCTCTGTGCTGTGCTGTGATATGTGGTGTGCTGTTGATATGTGCTGTGATGTTCTGTTCTGTGCTATGTTCTATGCTGTGCTGCGCTGTGTTGTGCTGTGCTGTAATGTGCTGTGATGTGTTATTTTATGTTGTGCTGTGTTGTTATATTCTGTGCTGTGCTGTGTTGTGCTGTATTGTGTTCTGTGCGGTGCTGTGTTGTGCTGTGTTGTTCTGTGCTGTGTTGTGTTCTGTGCGGTGCTGTGTTGAGCTGTGCTGTAATGTGCTGTGATGTGTTATTTTATGTTGTGCTGTGTTGTTATATGCTGTGCTGTGCTGTATTGTGTTCTGCGCGGTGCTGTGTTTTGCTGTGTTGTTCTGTGCTGTGTTGTGTTGCTCTGTGCTGTGTTGTTCTATGCTGTGCTGTTGTGATTTGCTGTGTTGCTCTGATTTGCTGTGTTGTTCTGTGCTGTGCTGTGCTGTGTTGTAATGTGCTGTGCTGTGTTGTAATGTGCTGTGCTGTTATTATATGCTGTGCTGTGTTGTTATATGCTGTGATGTGCTGTATTGTGTTCTGTGCGGTGCTGTGTTGTGCTGTGCTGCGTTGTTCTGTTCTGTGTTGTTCTGCTGTGCTGTTCTGTGTTGTTCTGTGCTGTGTTGTAATGTGCTGTTCTGTGTTGTTCTGTGCTGTGTTGTACTGTGCTGTATTGTGTTGTTTGGTGCTGTGTTGTTTGGTGCTGTGCTGTGCTGTTGTTATGTGCTGTGTTGTTCTGTGCTGTTCTGTGTTGTTCTGTGCTGTGCTGTTCTATGCTGTGCTGTGCTGTTCTATGCTGTGCTGTGCTGTGTGGTGCTGTGTTGTGTTGTGCTGCGCTGTGTTGTGCCTTGTTGTGCTGTGCTGTACCGTGATGTGCTATGCTGTGCCTTGTTGTGATGTGCTGTGCTGTGCCTTGTTGTGCTGTACCGCGTTGTGCTGTGCTGTGCCTTGTTGTGCTGTGCTGTACCGTGTTGTGTTGTGCTGTACTGTGCTGTACCGTGTTGTGCTGTGCTGTACAATGTTGCGCTGTGCTGTGTTGTGCCTTGTTGTGCTGTGCTGTGCCTTGTTGTGCTGTACCGTGTTGTGCTGTGCTGTGCCTTGTTGTGCTGTACCGTGTTGTGCTGTGCTGTGCCTTGTTGTGCTGTACCGTGTTGTGCTGTGCTGTACCGTGTTGTGCTGTGCTATGCCTTGTTGTGCTGTGTTGTACCGTGTAGTGTTGTGCTGTGCTGTGTTGTACCGTGTTGTGCTGTGCTGTACCGTGTTGTGCTGTGCTGTGCTGTGCCTTGTTGTGCTGCACCGTGTTGTGCTGTGCTGAACCATGATGTGCTGTACCGTGTTGTGCTGTACTGTGCTGTGCCTTGTTGTGCTGTACCGTGTTGTGCTGTGCTGTGCCTTGTTGTGCTGTACCGTGTTGTGCTGAGCTGTGCTGTGCCTTGTTGTGCTGTGCTATACCGTGTTGTGCTGTGCTGTGCTGTGCCTTTTTGTGCTGTACCGTGTTGTGCTGTGCTGTGCTGTGCCTTGTTGTGCTGTACCGTGTTGTGCTGAGCTGTGCTGTGCCTTGTTGTGCTGTGCTATACCGTGTTGTGCTGTGCTGTGCCGTGTTGTGCTGTGCTGTGCTGTGCTGTGCCTTGTTGTGCTGTGATATATCGCGTTGTGCTGTGCTGTGCCGTGTTGTGCTGTGCCTTGTTGTGCTGTGCTGTGCCTTGTTGTGCTGTGCCTTGTTGTGCTGTACCGTGTTGTGCTGTGCTGTGCCTTGTTGTGCTGTGCCTTGTTGTGCTGTACCGTGTTGTGCTGTGCTGTGCCTTGTTGTGCTGTACCGTGTTGTGCTGAGCTGTGTGTGCCTTGTTGTGCTGTGCTATACCGTGTTGTGCTGTGCTGTGCCTTGTTGTGCTGTGATATATCGCGTTGTGCTGTGCTGTGCCGTGTTGTGCTGTGCCTTGTTGTGCTGTGCTGTGCCTTGTTGTGCTGTGCCTTGTTGTGCTGTACCGTGTTGTGCTGTGCTGTGCTGTACCGTGTTGTGCTGTGCTTTGCTGTACCGTGTCGTGCTGTGCTGTACCGTGTCGTGCCGTGCTGTACCGTGTTGTGCTGTGCTGTACCATGTTGTGCTGTGCTGTACCGTGTTGTACTGTGCTGTACCGCGTTGTGCTGGGCTGTACCGTGTTGTACTGTGCTGTGCCGTGTTGTGCTGTGCTGTACCGTGTTGTGCTGTGCTGTACCGTGATGTGCTGTGCTGTGCTGTGCCTTGTGCTGTGCGGTGCCGTGTTGTGTTGTGCTGTGCCTTGTTGTGCTGTGCTGTGCTGTGCCGTGTTGTGCTGTGCTGTGCTGTGCTGTGCCGTGTTATGCCTTGCCAGCTGCTGCACGGCCCACGTACCTCGCCACAGAGTGACGCCACAGAATGACGACACTCAGTGACGACACACAGCAACAACACAGAGTAAAGACACAGTGACGACACACAGTGGCGACACTCAGTGACGACACAGAGTAAAGACACAGTGACGACACTCAGTGACGACACACAGCGACAACACAGAGTAATGACACACAGTGACGACACACAGTGGCGACACTCAGTGACGACACACCGTGACGACACAGAGTAAAGACGCAGTGACGACACACAGTGACGACACACAGTGACGACACACAGTGACGACACAGAGTAAAGACACACAGTGACGACACACAGTGGCGACACTCAGTGACGACACACAGTGACGACACAGAGTAAAGACACAGTGACGACACACAGTGACAACACACAGTGACGACACACAGTGGCGACACACAGTGACGACACACAGTGACGACACACAGTGACGACACACAGTGACGACACACAGTGACGACACAGATGGCAAGGCAGAGGAGTACACAGCTTGCCGCATTCAAGGCCATAGTGCAGGCATGTGTTGTCAGTACGCAAAACTCACCACAGATCCACTTCACTCTCAGCTTCTGTTTCGTTTCGTTTTGTTGTTTCGTGGTTACGTTTGTCCCGACTGAAAAGGCAGGAAATTCCGACAAACTGTATACACGTGAACAATACATGTACACCACCACCCGCCACCATCCCCCCCCCCCCTCCCCCCCAAAAAAAAAGAAAAAGAAAAAAAAGAAGCTAAACAGAACCCACCTGCATTGTGAAGCACGGAGGTCACGTGGTCAGACGCAGTGAAAAGCTGACACTGTCGAGAGATGAATCGTCCACTTGCAAAACAAGGGGTTCCAGTCTGCAGAGAACCAGGGTTGCCAAAAATCTGATGACGTCATCACAAAGGTTTGACGTCAAAAGCGTGCGCAGCTTTCGTTGCCTCTCCTGGCTCAGTGACGTCACTGCCCTGACTCAGTGACGCTACACAGGAATACCTGAGGCGGGTTTCTCGGAGGCAGTGCTGGCGCATCAGACACGATCCTCGAACAGGATCAGGGGCGCGTTTCCTTCGTGTAAAAATTCAGGGAAGGGCGCATGCGCAGACAGGCTTAGTTCGGGGGAAAGCTTTAAGCTCGGCGCGGGCTCGCCATGTGCGCTCATTGAACACTCTTGCAAATCACATCACGTGACACGAAACGCGCCTCTAGTCCCTCGAGAGGATCGGTTTTGACACATTGGGATTGCTTCTGAGAAACCTGTCTCTGACTTGTGGGGAGTCAGAGAGAGAGAGAGAGAGAGAGAGAGAGAGAGAGAGAGAGAGAGAGAGAGAGAGAGAGAGAGAGAGAGAGAGAGAGAGAGAGAGAGAGAGAGAGAGAGGGAGAGAGAGAGAGAGACTTTGACTTTGAGACTTTGACGCTTTATTTGAGACCATATCCACAAATTACATCTCAATTATGACAATACCAAAACATAGACTTAAATAAACAAAAATATAACAGAAAACGAAACGTCTTCATTTGGCAAACTCCCTCCACGGTACCCGTTGTACATTCTTACGCTTATTACTTGTTCCTGCATGCTTGAAAGGCGGAAACTTCTAGAAGCGAAATACCCTGACCAACAACCAAGGCGGCTTCCTCCTTCTGTTCTCCAAGCCTGTACAACTCATTAATAAATGTGTTTTCAGGGAGAGAGAGAGAGAGAGAGAGAGAGAGAGAGAGAGAGAGAGAGAGAGAGAGAGAGAGAGAGAGAGAGACATTTGACATTTGACAGTTGACACTTTATTTGTCGAGGCCATAGGGGCGAATCAGTGACAAAAGCAACATGCAAACACATTTTCAACAAATGGACACTTGGTCTGAGACCATATCCGCAAATTACAGCTCAATTATGGCAGTGACGAGCCACGACAAAACCAGTGCTAAGTCGCGCGGCACTATTTTGCGCTACGACTGAAAAAAGGCAGGGAGGGTCACTCTGGGTGATTTTCACTTTTTGATGAAAATAGATTCTACATGGTTCAAACTATCATGCCAGTAAAGGAAAAATTTTGAAGAATTATATTTTGATGGTAGAATAAAGACTTTTGTGTTATGTATTGTTTCAAAAGCTCCCTGTAATTAGCGTTAATTGCCTCATTTTAGCCGCAATAAACACACCTAAACCCTTGCAGAACCCCTTCATGTTATATACCGATAGAAAGGCCGCTCTCTCGGCGTTCCCGCTCTGTGGATGTCGAAGAAAAATAAGGTCAGCTATTTTTGGAAACGGAGTTTGAAATACCGTTGCTAAGGTGTTTAATGTCTGAAGAGAGTAAATCTTCTGAGACCGTTTTTTCAAAATGACCGCTGCTTCAGTACCCAACTTGAAATGCCTGTAACTCCTATTCTAATTAACTCACATTGTTCATTCTTATATCAAAACAAACAGAAATGAATGCAGAATTCAAAAGTATTAAAACCCCATTTTGTCCAAAAATGGACTTAGCACTGGTTTTGTCGTGGCTCGTCACAATTATGCTTAAGTAAACAGGAATATAACCACACACACACCCCAAAAAACAAAAAAAAACTCCATCCTTTGACAAACTCCCTCCACGATACCAGTTGAGCATTCTTACTCTTATTACTTGTTCCTGCATGTTTGAAAGGCGGAAACTTCTAGAGGCGAAATATCCTGACCAACAACAAAGGCGGCTTCTTCCTTCTGTTCTCCAAATCATCAATAAATCTGTTTTCACTCTGACACAATAGCTGTCAAAATTCTAGGCCCTAGATATCAAATAATGGGAAGGTCAAGGGTAGGGGTCAGCCAGAATTGTGTCATAACATTTTCATGAAACAAAGTCAGCCTATTATGCTCAATGATAACAACAAAACAGAGCAAAGCAAATTGATCGGGGGGGGGGGGGGGGGGGGAATACACATCTTGACCAATTTCAAACACATAATGGTGCCACCTTCGAGCAATTAGTCCCATGCATAAATAACGTCGCAGGCTTCCAAACGAGGAGAAATCTAAGCAAAAAAGGGTTGAAATTATGTCAGTGTGACCTTCAAACTTACACATTTATCAAGATATAATTTTACTTTCAGATTCGGACAAGAAAAACAAACAGTATATGTCATCATTCATTGGGTATGAGCACGAGCTGGAAAGTAAGGGTTAAAATAGCAAATACCTCTCGTGACTCTTTAAAGTTCTTGTACTCTGACACGGCTGCGAGAATTACGGTTTTCTGCGGAAGTCATGATCTGGGTGGGAAACAGAGGCGAAGCAGTCTGTGCAGTAGATGAGGTCGGGGCATACACGGCAGACAAAGCTTGGTGATGTGCGAATGGGTTCTGAGCAGCAGTCACACCACGCACCGGACCACTTCTCCCCTGACATGCACTGCAATTCTTTCGTTATGTCCGATGGCTTTGCGCTCTCACGGTACATGGAACCATCAAAAGCACACTGAGAGCTTGCTTCTGCACTCTTCCCTTTATGTTCGTCACATCCTGCCGGTCCGTCAGATCCTGGTGGGCTTGGGCTATCGCTGGTGTCAAGCTGTTGCACTCTACTTTCATGCGCAAGGGGCAATATTTCGTTTTTATCTCTGTGCATCACTTGGCTCAAATCCAGCACAGTAGGAGATTCACAGCAAGCCTCACTTGCGGCTTGACCTTGCACGCATCCAGGTGACGCTGAATCCGCGCGTGCTTCGAGGTTCACGGGTCCTTGCGTGGACGGTGTCGATTCACATGGCGGGGGTGAAAGATGGCTCTTGTTCATGAAATCATTTATCGAGCTTTCGATGATGCCACTTGATTCAGGAATCAGCTGACGCTTTTCTCTCCAGTTCTTAGAGCGCAAGTTGTCTCTTGCGCGCTTTGACGGCGATTTATGAGGTTTGGAGGCCATTTGTCGAGGTGAAGGATTCACTGGAGTGGATGGACTCGTCCATTTCAAAATGATGACAACTTCACCGGAATGACACGAGTCAACGCACCAATTTTCCAAACAGTGAGTGTTCAAAAGGTCTCTCACCACATTCTGTAGCACACTAGGGAGGTTGTCGCCAAACATCGTTGTCCACTGTGCGGCAGAAACCCAGGCACACGGATTTTCTTATGAGACGATGCTGCAGACACGTCTGTCTTCGCCAGTGACTATGAGAGAGGAGAGACTGACTGACTGACTGACTGACTTTATTGTTCAGGCCACCGGCCCATCACAAGTACATACATGACTTGCTTCCATGTCAGGAGCTCCGCATTCTCTATCAACATTGAGAAGGTATGGCATAAACAACTGGAAGTACATACTCGCATACATTACTGTCTAGGTTGTGTGTTTTGTTGCGCTCCCGTGAGTCTCGGCCTGTACGGCGTTCCCTTTTGCGCTTTGGAACCAAGTAATCCTTGTTCACCCACCTCATCTGGACAGAGATAGCTACGGGGTATTGTACAACTTTTTGCTGTGCTCATTTCGAACTTTTAGAGAATTTCACCGTTATCGAGGGTCCAGTTTCGTCGTTCGTGACCCGGCTTGGGCGGGCTGTGTACGCAGTGCTTGGATCTGACTCGGTCTGACTGCCTGCCTCAGCAGGCGCGAGAGGGACGCTAACATATAGGTTTCGAGACTCTTCGGTGTGTACTGCAGCTATTGGGGAATTGGTGCCCTTTTTTTCAAAAAGACTCATGTGACTTGTGCGATTTTGCCTAGTGCGCTACGTTCAAACGAAATCCCACTTGTTCATTCGCCTTCGCGGGTCGGAGACAACAGCATATGTTTGGATTCTCTCGAGGGGTTTATCCTGGAACTATTATTTTGTTGGCTCTTCTGGTGTTCTGGCGAGTGTTGTGTTTATTTTGCGCTCTAATGGTGATTATGTGGGTGTGTTGTTGTTTTCTTGGGCATTTGTCCTTTTTCTTTCTTTCTTCCGGAGTTGAGCAATTCTCGGTTTGAGATGGGCATTGACCTTGAAGCATACCGTGCAAGGATTGGACTTCATGCGAGGCGTGCTGTAGGCGGGGAACTATGTGTGAGCCGCAACTCGCTAAGTGATGTGCGGGCATGTGCAGGCATCTTCACCGTGGCGATCATGCTTGGCCTAGTTCTGGGACTTGGGTTGAACTTGGCGATCTCGGGGCTAGGTGCGATGATTTCAGGCACGGCCGTCGTGGGGATGGAAAGCGTGCATGTCATGAACTCCACACTCCCACGTGCCTCTCGCTGTATGGTGAACAACTGCTGGATAGGCGAATCGCCAGTTCGCTTATTTCACTGCATGGGAACAGGCGGAACCCTTACTACTAGCATGGCAGGCGGAATCCGCATACATAACCACCATGACCTTTCCTTCCTCCTCCTCCTGTCGGGCACGGTGGAGGAAAATCCGGGACCGGGGATCGAGAAGAAAGACCTGGATGCGGCACTGAAAGTTCTCAGCGCAGATTGGGACAGAAGACAGGAGATTGCGACAGCAGCAATTTTAGAGGAGATGAAAGTGCTGCGAAGTGAAGTGCAAGGCCTGCAACGCAAGTTCGAAGACTTCCAAGAAGACCTTAAGGAGATTAGGGAGAAGCTTAATTCACAAGAAGAGCTGATAGACCATCTCGAAGACAGGCTGGCAGAAACGACTACGAGAGCCATCAAGGCCGAAGAGAGAATCGAAGGCCAGGAAAGACGTTCTCGCATGGATAATGTCATTCTCTACAACGTGCCTGAGCCGCAAGAAGAGTCCTTCCGAGACTGTGAACAGAAGTTTCTCGATATTGTTAACGAGGTCCTGCCCACAAGCCTGGAACTGAGGGACCTACGCCGAGCTCACCGCATTGGGAAACCCTCTCCGGACAAGACTCGACCCCTAATTGCCTGCCTCAACAGAAGCTCCGACAAGTTCGCCATCATCGGGTGCAGAGACAAGTTAAAGGCTCAAGGGATAGGGGTTTCGAGCGATAGGACGGAGCAGCAACGCCGACAGCTAAGAGAAGCCAAGGAGGCAGGCAACCACGCCTACTTCAGAGGTGGCCAGCTGCACGTGGTGCCCGACCGACTGGGGAGACACGACCGCGTCCAGACACGATCGGCAGTCAGGTCAGGGTCGCAAGCCAACGCCGCCGTCGCCTAGGGGGGAGGTCAAAGCCGCGTCACGTCAGACTACCACAGTACAGGAGTAGGTATGTTCAAACTCCTTTCGTGGAATGTCAATGGTATTCTGTCAAAATTTGATGACCCTGACTTTTTGAATTATCTCTTTCAATTTCATTTTGTTTGTCTGGTTGAGACCTTTGTGGAACAGTTTGATAATGTATTTATGAATAAGCATTTTGTCTGTTTTGTTTCTCCTGCTCGGAAGCTTTCAGAGAGAGGTCGGAGGTCAGGGGGTGTGATATGTTGCGTTAGCCATGCTGTTATCCGTTTTGTAACTTCAGTTCCATGCCACTGTGATAACGTCCTTATTTTCAAGGTCTCGAAGAACCTTCTTTACTGCGATAGAGATGTTATATTGGTCTGTGTGTACTTGCCGCCTATGGATTCCCCTTACTATTTGGCGGCTAATGTGACTAGCGGTATTAATGAGTTGGAAAATTGTTTGTTTCAAGTATACTCTGATTATCCTGATTGCTTAGTGATGGTATGCGGGGATTTCAATGCTCGCACTGGAAATTTAAATAATGGTAACTTATCTGAGTATACTGATGTACGAGTTGGTTCTCCGTATGAATTTAGAAATTCTCTAGATGGCATTATGAATGATTATGGTACTGAGCTTATGTCAGTTTGCCTCGGTTTTGATTTGTACATTATTAATGGTTGTATCGACGGTGATAGAAAAGGAAATTATACATATATTTCAGCTACTGGAAATAGTGTCGTCGATTACTTTTTAGTGTCATGTGAGCTGGTGGAATACTGTAA
>JAWQFJ010016853.1:0-10000 GCA_034096865.1 Theodoxus fluviatilis | reverse complement strand
GTCATAGTGTCAGTACATCCTCAGAATTACCTGAAAGACCCAATAACGAAGGGAATGGCGAAATGAGGTCGTGGTTTTAGTTTCAGAACTTCAAAGAGATACCTCAACACTCGAAGGATGATTACAGCACTTCCTTCCGAAAAGACATCCGCCCAATATTTCTATTGGATGCAACATATGGGAATGCAACTCTATCCCAAGCATAGAAAGCGTAAAGCGTCAGTGTATTATATTCACGCCTACCATAGATAGAACTACTTCATTTGAGATTGCGCTATTGTAGTGGTGTCATAGGTGATCCATCACCAGCTTATCGTGAGAACTCCACTCAATGGAGCGATTTGTCCGCACGTGATATGGCGACGAGAGGAAGTCTCGATAGGAGACCCTACGCTTGCTATGGATTGACGATGGGTGTACTGACAGGTTTCCTACTAAACGTAACCTCTGATTCTCAAAGCCTCTTCAAGAATAATCGAATCTCAGATTCATGCATAGAATGTAAAATGCTTCTAAATGTGCGACATTTTACTGTTCAACAGCGTATATACAATACTTTATACAAAAGATCACATTGAGAAATCGTGCTTCCACATAACATTTCAACACCATAATGTAGCGCCAAGACCGAGTGATGAGTCACTATTACATCAAGCGATGCGAAAAATGACCACAAGGGTTGCTGGACGTGTAGGAATCCCTGGTGCAATAAAGGATAAACTGTTTTGGGCGCAGCTCATCCTCCGTCTGACAAACAGCGAAGCGTCTAACTTATCTCAGTCTCTGTTTCCTTTACCCTCCTCTTAGTCATCCTTCAAACATGCAGACGCTACTTATTCTCCCTCCATCTAAGCGCCTTCTGATCATTGCTGATAAGCCGTGCTGGCAAAATTAGCCTGGAGGACTGGAGCAGGCCACGAAAGCTCAGCAGGCAGAAGTTCCAGCTGATGAGGGGGCATCAAGTGATTTGGTCGTACGTTAAACCTGAATATAATTGTTGAGTTCAGAAACGCGTTTATTGCTTCCTTCGAAAGTGCGTGTATGCTAACTGTTGTCCGTAGCAGTGACCTCATCATTAAAAAAACAAAACAACCTTGTATATTCTGTACAAATCAACTGATGTTTGGGTATTTTCGGAAATCTGCCAAACATTGAGAAATTCCTCAACATACCGTCAAGTCCAGTAATGAGAGCTATTTAGATATCAAATTGCTCCGTACTTTCAACTTCATAACGAACACTGAGCGCGCTGTATCGGAACATGACCATTTGTTTGATTGCGCCAACATATACATTCATTAAGTATTTCGACATTTGAAAAATATACATGCATGCTCTTACACGTGTATCTTCCATTGTCTGTTTGGATCGACGAAGTAGATTCCAAATATTCTTTTGCAAACGTGGATATTACTAATCTGAAACTGCCATGAGGTGAAAAAATTAATGTTTCACAGAATGACGAATGATAATGCAATTGCTGGACTATTTCGTCCGTATCTAACTAAAAGTATCTTTATAAGGAATTCTAGATTCTATTAAACGACTGAGCAACTCGGAATGCGTTTAAGGCGTCAGGGCAACCCGAATGGTTGTGCACTCAACCTCCTTCCTGTAGATTGGCAAGCTAGAGTGATGTTTAAAAGTTACAAAACGTGTTTGTATGTGATATTATAGAACTTTACAGGGAACAAGCTCCTGTATGGATACAACAAGGTCACCGGTCTTACAATTTAAACACAAAAATGACTAGATGACCCGGATGTGTTGGCAGGATTAGTAACGGCTTTTCCTTTAGTAAGCCTTGCATAATCATTGGATTCATTATTGAAGTTATTGATTATCTAAGATATACACGAGAAGAAATGTGTTTTTACACAATCATCTACTTAAACACGTTTAGTAATACATCACTTCTAAATTAATTATCAAAAGCATGCAGTATATGTTTGGAGAATAATCAATAGCGATTATTATAACATTTACCTCTTGGTTACATGTACTATATTGTGCTACGACTAGAATATTTTGTATGCGTGATACCATTTACCTTTTTTTCGACACCAATAAAGAAATGAATACAATAATTAGCCAAACCATTTTAAGAATGTTTGTTTGTGTTACTGCGACGACAATTTTGTTGTGAAAGCGATTATCTTGTTAAATGCGAAAATAAAACAGAAATACATGCACACACGCGCACATGCGTGCACGAATATAGAACCAAATAAAAAAGAACAGCCAAGACAGCTACATAAAATTGTGGATATTCTATTGTATTTTCCTTCAGAGCAGATCTTGAAAATGTCGATGCATGATTCCGTTGATGATGGAACTCGTCTCGAACCTTCATGTTAATTTTTAACACTTGTTGAGAAAACGACAAAACCGTTTTTCAGTAAATCTGAGTGCCTTGTTTTTTAATAATAGTCAATAGAATCGATCCGAACTACAGCTGGGAGAAGAAAGCTCATTTTATTTGTAGCATTCTGCGTTGTCTCATACCCACTGTTCTTGCACATGTAAACCGAACATTTTGTGGCAAACTAGTTATAATTGTTTTCAGTTTCGACAGTAAAATCTCCAGATAATTTCATTTTACTACTGCTAGTATTATATGCATTTTCGCGCACAAATTTACAAGGTAACTGGTTTTTAAAAGATAGTTTTATCTGGACGTGCAAAAGTTTTTTTTCTCCAAATTTACAACGGCTTCACAATTCTGTTGGTTTTTATTCATCACTCGAAATTAATTATTTCTATCGTGAAGTTCTTCTGTGGCGCGTGCATGTTTGCCCGCTAGCATTCCCGAGCAATGACTGGGTTTCATTCGTGAGTACGCATCGACACATTGACTCACGGACACTATGGTCGGAGAGGAGTCAACGAAATAACCATGTCGCCTCAACTCCGGGTATCACTCGGAATGGCAGGCGAACATACATGCATATCAAGGTACACCTCAGTGTGACGGTTTGTCCACTTCAACCAGGAGGCCCAGAGTATCTCGATAACGGCACGTTTGCGTGACTGCTCAGGTGTACGGAAGACAGAGATATAGCACGAGTATTCTCTCTCATATGATTTACGACTCGCACTTCCGCTTATAGGCAGCAAGGAAGGGAAGGAAGAAAGGGATGAGGATTGAGGTAGCTGTACCTGGAGTGATAGAGTACGGCAGGAAAAGGAGGTGTTTCCAGGATTAAGAAAAACCATTCCACGACAATGACGGAAAAAGAACAAACCCCAGAGTTGGAATTTCCTGCATGGCGAGACTGTTGGAAGCACGCGTAGTGCGTGAAAGAAAATCAGGACGAAGAGGACGTAGCGCTTATTGCACACATGAATCCAGTCCTGATCGGAGTTCCCATTGGAAAATGTCTGTCAACTGTGTCAAGGGTAGAGTACTGCGTAAATATTTTCCAAACAAATATTACATCTTGAATTTCATCCAGTGTTTGGTTGACTGCATGACTATTAAAAATAATTTTAACATGGGGGCATTATTTCAATCTTGTCGACCAAAGTATGTCTGTACGGTCACTTTTAAATGGGATTACGATGAACTTATGGCGTTTTTAAAACTCACTTTAAGTCTGCTCTCTAGTTTTCTCGTTTTTACTTTCTGGGGAAAACTGTGGGCTCACGTATAAAGCAAGTACTGTTAGAAATTTAGTATTTAATTTTAAAACTGTCACTGGCATCATTGGTAATTTAGAATGGAGTAGCACAACTGATAAAAAGGGAAGAATTATATCTGTTGTCGAGAGTTTCAACGCAATTGTGTGGAACAACGTGCACATTTAGTGCAGCACGGCAACTTCGTGAGCAAACGCTATTCAGATTCTTCCTATTCGTATTTTATTTTCTCACGCCAGAAAGACCACATCAATGGCAACTTGTTCTCATAAAATGACTGTTCACAGTTGTGTCAAGTGGAAGTATACTATTTTTTCTAGACGCATGAAAAATGCTATTCAGTTTGACTTAAGTTAGAGATAGTAGTTTTAAAAAAGACCAATGTCGTGATCAAAGGTTGTGCATTTGAGAAGGAGATTTTAAAAAAGAACATAAAACGTGATCTTCACTGCTGATTTGCATCACTTTTAAAAATTCATTTACGCCAACGTTCCGTATATACAATTTGCTTTCAAACCTGTTTTTAATAGTAAGAGTGAGGATAATGTATATAAACAGAATGCGGCTTTTTTGTGTACACGTACAGTATGTAAGTGCTCACAAACGACAAGTTCAGCAAGAATACATTGTCGTATCCCTTCATTGCATTATGAAGGATATCATTGGCCTGCCGGTAAAACTGGTCTTCCTTGTTTTTTCTTCAAGGAAATACGTAGATCATTGTTTCCATTAAGGTTTTCCGTGCAAGAAAACTGGTTTGTATTTATAATTTCAAGTGATGAGTCACTACCAAGTTGTGAAACTGACAGTCCCTTGTTAGGTTCTGTGCATGCAGAAGTTATCGAGTCAAGAACATTTGAGAGCGAAATATACGGTAAGATTTAATTCCGAAATTCCACATTGGGTGAAGCCTCTCTTTCGAGGTTATGACTGCATCAAACTCTTGTTAAAGAAACTTAGTTTACTGTGGAAAGTCAAAATGAGCTTTGTTTTCTCTTTTGTTTCTTTTTTTCGTTTACTGAATAAAGTTATTTGTTAACAAAGTGTCCATTAATGTACATACTTGCTAGAATCACGTTAAGGAAGAACGGGACACACAACGGTTCTTCAATAGCTTGATTTTCATGGGGATGATGATGATGATGATGATGATGATGATGATGATGATGATGATGATGATGATGATGATGATGATGATGATGATGATGATGATGATGATGATGATGATGATGATGATGATGATGATGATGATGATGATGATGATGACGATGTTGATTCAAATCTTTTTGTTTAGAAGCTGTACATATAATTTTGTGGGGGTTAAGCTGTCATTTAATTCTAAAATCCATTGGTGCTTTTTGATTCATGATGAGGATGATGCTGCTGCTGCTGCTGCTCCTGCTGATGATGGTATTGTCAAAGTATGTCAGCTGGATTCATGAAGAATAAAACATAAAACCGGGCAATGTTAATAGCGTTGCTGTCCATTGACTACCAAAAACAAGACTTCGGCAACGCGGAAAAGATTTGTGGCTGAAAATCTGGGAAGCGACTTTTATCCAGGCTTCAGTCTGAAGTGACGCTCTGATTCTGAGTTGCCCGGATTAAGTGATGGAGGCCCGCCACACACCGATACGACGACGGCTTTACATGTGGAGTCAACATTGCTCAGTTATCGCTTTGTTTTCCAGTCACTCCCAGAGTGAAGCTATCACACCTCTGAAGTGGAAACTCTCAGTGTGACGATACTGTGGTCAGTGTCTTTTCATTGAAAAACTATTGACAGTTCACCACTACGGATGGAGAAAAAAAACCCAACAGATGTTTGGTTGATTTCATTTTTTACAACACACGTTCTACAGTAAACAGTTTTGCTTTTCAGTAAGTCTACTGATACCTCAATGACTCGTATAGCACAGTTAAGAGTTATCTGAAATAACAGTCATCATTGAACTTCACCAGTATCAACAGTCAGAAAAAAATCTTTTATATTCCTCCCTCCCTCCCCCTCCCTCTCTCTCTCGCTCTCTTTCTCTCTCTCTCTCTCTCTCTCTCTCTCTCTCTTTCTCTCTCTCCCCTCTCTCTGTCTCTGTCTCTCTCTCTATCTCTCTCTCTTCTCTCTCTCTCTCTACATGTCAGGGTCAAATCATATGGGGTGACCTACAATTTCTAATTAGTTCCTAACTTGTAAGCACATAGTTGTGTTACCAGTTCACATTTGTGATGTCGAATGAGATACCAAATCGAAGAACGTGGAATTGCATCAGTGCAACTGAAGATGTAAATTCTATTTGTAGATCGGACAATGATACTGTTGTTATCTTAATGATATATGTAAACTGTTTTATAATGAAGGGTCGTCGGCCGAAATAAAGCTAATCAATCCATCTTCTCTCTCTCTCTTTCTCTCTCTCTCTCTCTCTCCATCCCTCCCTCCGTCTCTCTCTGTCACTTTCTGTCTCTTTCTCTCTCTCTCTCTCTCTCTCTCTCATTCGCGCACACACACACACACACACACACACACACACACACACACACACACACACACACACACAGAGGCACGCACAAACACAACACACACTATTTCACCACACTCCTCATGGTTTCAGCTTTGTTATCAATTTTCAGATTAGCTAGAGTAGTTCCTATCTGGGGACCGATAGCTCATACCATTCAGCCCATCGCTACACCCCTACAACATCGCAAACTCTGCTGGATTGATTTCGTTACACGTGATTTACATCTTTAGCGATCGTTGAAAATTTGGCAGAAAAGTCCAGGCAAGGAATTTATGTGAGAAAAACTCCACATACATATTCTTGGATTGATAGCTCTAAGTGGACACTTAGCAGTGTCACTGTTGCTTCGTGCAATTGTGGAAGCTCTGGCGTCAAGGACACAACTAAAGCGGACAGCTGTAATACGTTTTCCCGCTGGAGATGAACAGACAAAATACTTTTCCTGTATATGAGGTCTTCAGTGAACATAACTGTTGAACCCCACCCTGATCGCCGCACATAACATCAGAGAAAGGGCACGGATAGAATAGTATGGAGAATAGAATTCGCATCCATGTCTCAAAAGCTGTAATTCGTAAAAGTATTTGTCTGTTTCAGTAACCAACTAAGTCAACAGTATGTAGATGAAAGTGATAAATCATATACACAGATTTTAAAACAATTGGTTTACATTACAGAACACGACATAGCCAAGTACAGTACAACACAGCGTAGCTCCGCAAAGCACGGCACAGTATAGCATAAACTAACATATATTTTATTTATTCAAAAGATTGAAATTAAAGGTCACATATCACTGGCATTATGTATTGGCTATGTACAACAGAAGCTTCCCAAAGCAAGAATAACAGTTCCAAACAAAAGGTGATATTAAGTAAACATGGGTAAGTGGTTGCATTGCCATAGGTAAAGATCAGTCTAAAGTCCTAGAATAGTTGCTGTTTAAATATTCATGGTAGTAGGGACAAAAGAGCAACACTATCTGCTTGTTTGTGTTTTTGGAGGACGGAATATCTTGTTGTGAGGGATGAGTCTGCATTGCTCTGTAGAGGGGTGACCTGCATTTCTCATGACGATATAATTATGTCTTCTTTCTCACTCGGTTTTTGGTGGATCAGGCTGAAATACTCCACGGGTGTTCCAATTATATGTTATATCTTCATGATACATTTGTATTTTTTTAGCAACATGTGATATTTGCTGATGTCTGCATGCTAAATACTAAAGTGAATATCAACGCATCTAACTCTGCGGCTTGAATATGCTAAAGAGGGATTTGTCAAAGTTTCACTTCTAAATCTGTATTAAATTATCGGTCATAAGTAAATTGTGTGCATGCGTGCATGTCTATATTTGTAAATGCGAGATTTGCGTATGCGTGATTGAATGTGTGTGCACGCGAACGCACGCGTGTGCGTGTGCGTCTGCGAGCGTGCAAGTGTGTGTGTTTAGACCTTGAATCGTAGGTTCCTACGGAGTCACGTAATGTGGTTGAAGCCATACAAACTGTACTCAAAACTGGTGGAAAGCTTGAAGCTTTGCTACGACTCACAAAGAATCGCTGTCAAAGTTTTATAGGGCTCTAAACCCTGAAATGATGGGAGAAAAGAAATATCTGGAAAAAAACACACACAGAGAAATATGACGCTCACTTCTTAGATTTCAAAGAAATCATAATTGCCTGAATCATTATGGTTACAACTCCACTTGTTTGAGCTTATATTTTCTATGTGTGCCCTCCGCTACTTTTAATTTCCGTTCTCACATTCCTCAGACATCTTTATCTAGGACATGTGCTGGAAATTATTGTAAACAAAGTGTGACCCAGATAAAGAGTTGTCACAAAAAGTCATGAAAATTGATTTGAGATCTTGTGCAGATGATCTTTCATCATCGTTTAAATGTGAACTATCAGTAAACTGGGGATTTCGAAGGTACTTCTTAGGAAAAACAGTTCCTTCCGCAACACAGAAGTACACGCGGCACGTGTGGGAAACGCCATGAGGGAGATACAAGACTGTTGGGCGTCGGCGGAAGGAAAAACGTATCATGTAAGCAGGATTTGCACCCATGGGAGTCGATTTAGCCATATCGAGACTTCATTCAATTGAAAGATCCGAACTACTATTGCATGTAGTTTGTTGGTTTCACGTTTTGATTTTACCGATGTTTTAAAGTGTGTTAGGATATAGTGTGAATCTTCTTATAAATGAAAAGATGTCAGTTTGGTTGCGTAACGGCCGCCAACCTTGTCATCCTGATTCTGTCAGCACGCAAACAAATGCTTGTAGTGTGGTGTTACTGTAAACGGGAGACAGTGCATTGTCATTGACAGTTAGGGCAATTCCTCTTCCTCCACATGGCAATGAAATTATCATCTTCTGTAAGCTGTTGTTCGCCAACAGTTTATTAATCTTTACGCTTAAATGGCCGTTCTCTCAAAAGAGTAGGTATTCTGAGCACATTTGTTCAAATATACATAAATTATCAATTACTACTGTACATATACATGTAATTATAATTTAAGTATCATTTTCTTGAGAAGTCAATGCACTTTGTAATGAATACAATGATCTGGAAATTGTTTAAGTATTGGCTAACTTAGCTTTAGATGACTGCTCAAACAAACATAGGTTAGGAGTAGAGAATGTTCAATATTAATTCAATAAAATGTACATACTTTGAGAAGTTATGATGGTTGATTTTGAGCACTTTTTCTGCTAACCTCTATATAAAAAGGAAAATGTGGGGTCTTATATAACGATTTATCGCTCATGTCTATGTCTCAAGCCACCATGAACTATACTATGCAATTCCAAACTTTGTTCTCAGGCTGTTCTTCATTGGGCGCGTTTGTTAGGCGTAGAATCTCGAGGGGTATTCGTTGCCTAAGTTTCTCGCTCATTAGCCGTAGGTGCGTCTCGCTCGCCCTCGACTAGCCATCGAGGTGAGCCACTTGCCTAACACACGCGCCCACTCTTGTCTTCTTGCCTTGCTTGCCCATCCCTGGTCCTGGACTGAGGAAAACACACGTGCACGGTTGGACAGCCGCACCTCCATGAGTAAATGGTGAATTCTTCTGGGAAATGTGAATCACACGTCCGTGGGGATAAGTCCACAAGGAAAACCCCGTATTCTCGGGCTCATTGGGGGTGGTGTGTGTTTTGACAGACAGGTAGGCAGGCAGGCAAGTAGGCAGGCACACAAATGGAGAGAACACACACACACACATATGCACATACAAACATATACACTCACGCATACACCCACGCACACACGCACGCAGACACACTCACAGAATGTTTCTTTCATTAATCATCACGAATGGAGGCGTGTGATAGACCCGTGTGCACCCGTGCTTGCGTGCGAGCTTCCTTGCGAGTCGGAGAAAAGAACAGATGCACCGTGCCTACCTTCACCAATAGTGGACGACGAATGACTGGGGAAATAGAGTATTGAGTTGTGTATATTTCAACCAACATCTGTGAATTGGCTGCTCAATGGCTCTATATCGCCAATGTACTCGTACCTGCTTAGTCATAGAGCTCATCCATCTTCGTCACCTGTTGTGCATACAACTGAGAGCGTGCAGTATGTCTTTGTAAGAAGCGTGTTGACGTAGCTTTTGCGTGTGCATCTCTCTCTCTCTCTCTCTCTCTCTCTCTTCTACTTTTCCCTTTTAAATAAACCCAGATTTCTCCGTCACAGGGAGAGAACCACGGCACTGCGCCTCGCACAACGTCCAACCCCAAAGCATGCTCGCAAATCTCCGCCTGTCTAAAGACATGCTTCCAACAAGCGAGTAGAGGCTGAGGGGCTGGTCGTGTACTCATGCAAGAGGG
>JAWQFJ010016851.1:225000-228084 GCA_034096865.1 Theodoxus fluviatilis | reverse complement strand
AAATTAAGTGGATGGTAATAACTATTTCAAGACTAATCCTTTTCTGAGCACCGAGGAGTACCGAGGAGCACCGAGGAGTACCGAGGAGTACCGAGGAGCACCGAGGAGTACCGAGGAGCACCGAGGAGTACCGAGGAGCACCGAGGAGTACCGAGGAGCACCGAGGAGTACCGAGGAGTACCGAGGAGTACCGAGGAGCACCGAGGAGTACCGAGGAGCACCGAGGAGAACCGAGGAGTACCGAGGAGCACCGAGGAGTACCGAGGAGCACCGAGGAGTACCGAGGAGCACCGAGGAGTACCGAGGAGTACCGAGGAGTACCGGTGAGTACCGAGGAGTACCGAGGAGTACCGAGGAGTACCGGTGAGTACCGAGGAGTACCGAGGAGTACCGAGGAGTACCGGTGAGTACCGAGGAGTACCGAGGAGTACCGAGGAGTACCGGTGAGTACCGAGGAGCACCGAGGAGTACCGAGGAGCACCGAGGAGTACCGAGGAGTACCGAGGAGCACCGAGGAGCACCGAGGAGCACCGAGGAGCACCGAGGAGTACCGAGGAGTACCGAGGAGTACAAGGAGCACCGAGGAGTACCGAGGAGTACCGAGGAGTACCGAGGAGCACCGAGGAGTACCGAGGAGCACCGAGGAGTACCGAGGAGTACCGAGGAGCACCGAGGAGTACCGGTGAGTACCGAGGAGTACCGAGGAGTACCGAGGAGTACCGAGGAGTACCGAGGAGCACTGAGGAGTACCGAGGAGTACCGAGGAGTACCGAGGAGTACCGGTGAGTACCAAGGAGAACCGAGGAGTACCGAGGAGCACCGAGGAGTACCGAGGAGCACCGAGGAGTACCGAGGAGTACCGAGGAGTACCGGTGAGTACCGAGGAGTACCGAGGAGTACCGAGGAGTACCGAGGAACACCGAGGAGCACCGAGGAGTACCGAGGAGTACCGAGGAACACCGAGGAGCACCGAGGAGCACCGAGGAGCACCGAGGAGTACCGAGGAACACCGAGGAGCACCGAGGAGTACCGAGGAGTACCGAGGAACACCGAGGAGCACCGAGGAGCACCGAGGAGTACCGAGGAGCACCGAGGAGTACCGAGGAGTACCGAGGAACACCGAGGAGCACCGAGGAGTACCGAGGAGTACCGAGGAGCACCGAGGAGTACCGAGGAGTACCGAGGAGTACCGAGGAGTACCGAGGAGCATCGAGGAGTACCGAGGAGTACCGAGGAGTACAAGGAGCACCGAGGAGTACCGAGGAGTACCGAGGAGTACAAGGAGCACCGAGGAGTACCGAGGAGCACCGAGGAGCACCGAGGAGCACCGAGGAGTACCGAGGAGCACCGAGGAGCACCGAGGAGTACCGAGGAGTACCGAGGAGCACCGAGGAGCACCGAGGAGTACCGAGGAGTACCGAGGAGCACCGAGGAGTACCCAGGGGCAAGATCTGCCTCGTCCTGTCTGGACGCCTGCATGCCAGGGTTTGTCGCATCGTAATAGTAGATTTGTCCGTACTACGCGTCGGTGTCGTATTGAGACAATAAAGACGTATGTGGTAATTTTGAAGTGGAGAGAGAGAGAGAGAGAGAGAGAGAGAGAGAGAGAGAGAGAGAGAGAGAGAGAGAGAGAGAGAGAGAATGACAGAGAGACAGACAGAGAGAAAGAAAATGAAAGAGATGAGTGAAAGAGAGAGAGAGAGAGAGAATGACAGGAGAGAGAGAGAATGACAGAGAGAGAGAATTACAGAGAGAGAGAGAAAGAGAGACAGAGAGACTGAGAGACAGAAAGAGAGAAAGAAAAATCGAGAGAAAGAGAGAGACAGACAAAGACAGAGACGCAGGGAAAGAGACACAAAGAGAGAGAGAGTGAAAGAGAGAAAGAGAAATTGTGAGAAAGAGAGAGACAGACAAAGACAGAGACACAGAGAGAGAGACAGAGAGAGAGAGAGAGAGAGAGAAATCAAGAGCGAGAGAGACGAGACAGAGAGACAGAGAGAGAAAGAGAGAGAGAGAGACAGAGAGGCAGAGAGACGGAGAGAGACAGCCAGACACATACACGCACACACACACACACACGAGAGAGAGAGAGAGATCGAGAGAGAAAGAGAGAGAGAATGACATGAGAGAGAGAGAGAGCATGACAGAGAGAGAGCATGACAGAGATAGAGAGAGAATGACAGAGAGACAGACAGACAAAGAGAAAGATAATGAAAGAGAGAGTGAAAGAGAGATAGAGAAAGAGAGAGAAAGAGAGAGACAGACAAAGACAGAGACAGAGAGAGACAGAGAGAGAGAGAGTGAAAGAGAGAAAGAGAAATCGTGAGAAAGAGAGAGAGACATGTAGAGAGAGAAAGAGAGAGAAAAAGAGACCGAAAGAGAGAGATAGAGAAAGAGAAAGAGAAAGAGAGAGAAAGAGACTGAGAGAGACAGAAACAGAGAGACAGATCGAGAGAGAGAGAGAGAGAGAGAAAGACAGAGATCGAAATTGAGATCCAAAGAAGAAAGAGAGAGAGAAATCGAGAGAAAGACGAGACAGAGAGAGAGAGATCGAGAGAGAGAGAGAGACAGACAGAGATCGAGAGACAGCCAGACACATACACACACACACACACGAGAGAGAGAGAGAGAGAGAGAGAATGACAGAGAGACAGAGAGAAAGAAAATGAAAGAGATGAGTGAGAGAGAGAGAGAGAGAGACTCAGAGACACAGAGACAGAGACAGAGACAGAGACAGAGAATGAAAGAGATAGAGTCAGAGAGAGAGAGAAGAGAGAGAGAGAGAGAGAGAGAGAGAGAGAGAGAGAGAGAGAGAGAGAGAGAGAGAGAGAGAGAGAGACACTCGAATGTATACATGGCCTTCAGTTTGTTTATAGCCTTCACTGCCACGCCCCCTCAACGTCTTGCTGCTCGATCGATATTAGCCTCGTTCTCGAACCAGCATGGCGGGCACCGACTATGAGAGTGTGTTGTGCGTGAAGTCTGAGGTGTTTGTGTACAAAATTCCTCCCAGACCCTCTAACAGAGGGTACAGGTAAGGATTTGAAGGTTTCTTGCATCGTTTGAGATGTGGTCTGATTTTGT
>JAWQFJ010016851.1:200000-220000 GCA_034096865.1 Theodoxus fluviatilis | reverse complement strand
CATCTACGATCTAAGAGAATCGAAGAGACGACAAAGAAAGCAGTATATATATAGCAAAGCGCAACCTAGGATCCTCTGACGAGCGTACCTTATCTAACCGATCAAGATAACGCGGGGATAGGGGATAAATCGAGTGTTAAAAAGATAAATCGCCGTTGTGAATAGGGGCCCAGCGAACTAACTGAATGTCGACACAATCACGCGGCACGTACTGTTGTACATTTGCAGTCAACGTAAGATCTCGTACGACGATTTGATTCAAGGCCTAGTGCTAATTGTTTTGATGGTCTGGTCTCAGTGTCACAAAAATATGATGATTTAATCAATCCCTGACCCGGAAATGTTGGGGACAACGACCATTTCAGCGTAATGACATCGAGTCAAACCGAGTTATCTTTCCTACTTCAGCAAAACGCTTCGATATATGTTGAACCTCTACCAGCAGGCGCCAAAATGCGATACTACGAAAAGAATATTGACGTTGATGGGTTAGATCCGTATGAAATACCAAACAGTTCATGCTATCATCCATTTTTCTACAATTTACAGTGCAAAATACGAACCACGAGGGTTTATGACAAGGTCGTTATAAATGCTTCACATACCTACAAGTTTACAATGGCACAGTTGGTAGAGCATTGGGCTCTTGGTCATGCATGACCAGGTTCGATTCTACACTGAAACTTTTTTTCGAGGGGTTGTGGGTTCGAACCCACCTGGTTTTTTGTGTTTGTGTGTGTGTGCGTTTTTTCCTCCTCTTTTCTCGGAGGCTGCGGGTTCGAACCCGATCTTCTTTTTTTCTTCTCCAAAACCTGGAGGTTCAGCGCCAGCGGTTTTTATTCTGAACATATTTTTGTACCTTTCGAAATGAAACGGGCCTCTGGTCCCACGACAGGTTTGCATATGATGCATTACATAATTAGGATTGCTTCTGGGAAACCTGCATCGGGTTAAGTAGGTGATTTTTTGTTTAAAGAAGAAAAAAAGGGAGGGAGGAAAGGGGGTTGACAGTGGGGGAAGGGGGAAGCGGCTCAAGTAGGGCGGGCCCTGAAGTGATTAATGGGCGTGTTTTGTCTCACACTGTAACTAGTGTAAGCAGCTTTGGAAAAGAGGGGGAGAAGGACATGGAAGCTGCAGTGGATTTTTCTCTCTCTCTTTACATTTCCACAAGTTTGTATCATGTATGATAGGAGTGATCTGCTATTGTCATGGAGGAAGAAGCTTCTGTTCTCAAGTGTAAGTCTTTGTATATTTCATCCAGGGTTTGCTTTACCTAGAGATTTGTTTCATTGCTGTCATTGGCGCGCGTGCATGTGTGTGTGGGTCTGTGTGTGCATCTGAATGTGTGTGTGTTTGTGTGTATGTGTGTGAGTGCAGGTGTGTGTGTGTATGTGTGTGTTTGTGTGTGCCCATTTGTGCATGCACGTGCGCCCATTTGTGCATGCACATTCTCTGGATGCAAGGTTTTTCAGTATTTTCAATTTTTACAACCGTGGACAGATTTTTTTTTTTACTGCACTATCAAACTCATTAACTTTATGATTCGTACTGCTGACTCTGTCATTAGTGCTTTTGGCTCACTCAGGGGTGTGTATTTCCACTTTTTTAAAAACATTTCTGTAGAAAATTCACCATAGTTTGCTCTTGCTTCTGCAGTCCACCATGGCTGAGGCAGACCCTGGAATCCTGGCCACATTTTTTTCTCTTTTTTTTTTCGGGGGTGGCCCATTCCCACCTCTGCCCATTCCCACCTCTGCCCATTCCCACCTCTGCCCATTCCCACCTCTGCCCATTCCCACCTCTGCCCATTCCCACCTCTGCCCATTCCCACCTCTGCCCATTCCCACCTCTGCCCATTCCCACCTCTGCCCATTCCCACCTCTGTCCATTCCCACCTCTGCCCATTCCCACCTCTGCCCATTCCCACCTCTGCCCATTCCCACCTCTGCCCATTCCCACCACTGCCCATTCCCACCTCTGCCCATTCCCACCACTGCCCATTCCAACCTCTGCCCATTCCCACCTCTGCCCATTCCCACCTCTGCCCATTCCCACCTCTGCCCATTCCCACCTCTGCCCATTCCAACCTCTGCCCATTCCCACCTCTGCCCATTCCCACTACTGCCTATTCCCACCTCTGCCCAGTGCCCATTCCCACTACTGCCCATTCCCACCTCTGCCCAGTGCCCATTCCCACCTCTGCCCATTCCCACCTCTGCCCAGTGCCCATTCCCACCTCTGCCCATTCCCACCTCTGCCCATTCCCACCTCTGCCCATTCCCACTACTGCCCATTCCCACCTCTGCCCATTCCCACCACTGTTGTTGAATGCTGAATTAGTTTTTGTTGACTCAATCTTTGTTGTTATTGATGGCACTGTTGTTGATGTTACAGTTGTTGACTGGCATTGTTGTTCTGTTGTTGACTCCATATTTGTTATCATCAGTTTTGTTGTGGTTGCTGACTCCCAATATTTTTGTTGTTGACTCCGTGACCTTTGTTGACTGTCATTGATATTGACACCACTGCTGTTGACTCCATCATTGTTGTTGATGACAGCATTGTTGTTGTTGTTGACTGCAGGGCGGCAGACTGGAAACTGGATGCCCCAGACTGGACTGGGAGGTTAAGGGTGGTGGCCAGGGGAAAGGAACTCTTCATCAAATTGGAAGACAAGAATAATGGTAGGACCTTTCCTCACATTAACAGTCTTTCACAAAACGCATTAAAGCTGCTCTTGCTGAGTTGCTCTGTTTCATGAGAACTTCATATCTTTTTGTTGTATTTGAGCATAGTTTCTTGACAAGGTGGCACATCCGACCAGATTGAAACATTTTCTCTTGCTGCGGGTGATTTGTGTTACTGGGAGCAGCTTTTAAGTGTCTTGTCTGTTTTTGAAGTTATCACCCTGATAACAGGAAGTGGATGTTGGGCATTGTTGCTCACCCAGAAGTGGAAATGGTGCTAGTATCACTCACTGTGTCCTGTTATGTGTTGTCAGATCGATACCTGTAAACCATACATCTGGTGGTCTGATTTACTGGGAGTTACGCGTGAAAGAGTTGAAGAAACAGATGTAGGTGTAGATTTCTTGAAGAAATGACTACTTTCAATCTAAATTTACTAGATCATATTATCAGTTCTTTTTAGCTTTCCTTGTCAAAACAATTTGTGCTTCATAAAAAAGTTTATGCTTGAGAAAGGTTCAGATATGGATATAGTTTAATGGAACAAATGTTCTCACATTCTTCTCTATTACAGTCCCTTGGATTTTATCACTGCTTCCTTTTGCCCTCATCTCAGTGATATATGTATATATATATATATACATATGTACAAGACATAGGAACGCAATTTGCATGTGAAGATGACCCAGATCTTGATGTAAAGTTACATGATGAACACAGTGGGGGGTTTTCCCTTATTGTATTTCATTACTATTAGTATTACCTCATCATCTCATGCTTTCATATGCATGTTGTGCTTTTTTATGATAAACAATGAACTGCATGCTGATCCATTTTCCCTGCCATTTGAACACTCTCGAAATCAACTATTTAAGTTTTTTCAAAAACATTCTCAGCAAAAGGGATACATATTGATTTATGTTTAATCTGGCCTTGTGTTAAAAAAACAAACAAATTGTTTTGTCAAGTTCAGGCTTACCTGTCAACTTTTATTTCTTTGCCATATAACTGTAACCACAGCTATTTGTGTGTGTGTGTGTGTGTGTGTGTGTGTGTGTGTGTGTGTGTGTGTGTGTGTGTGTGTGTGTGTGTGTGTGAGTGTGTGTGTGCCTGAGCCTTAGAACTTTAACCTGCACTTTTGTTATCATTTCATTACTGCATACACTATTTCCTCTGTGTGTGTGTGTGTGTGTGTGTGTGTGTGTGTGTGTGTGTGTGTGTGTGTGTTAGAACTTTAACCTGCACTTTTGTTATTATTTCATTACTGCATACACTATTTCCTGTGTGTGTGTGTGTGTGTGTGTGTGTGTGTGTGTGTGTGTGTGTGTGTGTGTGTGTGTGTGTGAGTGTGTGTGTGCCTGAGCCTTAGAACTTTAACCTGCACTTTTGTTATCATTTCATTACTGCATACACTATTTCCTCTGTGTGTGTGTGTGTGTGTGTGTGTGTGTGTGTGTGTGTGTGTGTGTGTGTGTGTGTGTGTGTGTGTGTGTGTGTGTGTGTGTTAGAACTTTAACCTGCACTTTTGTTATTATTTCATTACTGTAAAGGCATACACTATTTCCTCTGTGTGTGTGTGTGTGTGTGTGTGTGTGTGTGTGTGTGTGTGTGTGTGTGTGTGTGTGTGTGTGTGTTAGAACTTTAACCTACACTTTTGTTATTATTTCATTGTAAAGGCATACACTATTTCCTCTGTGTGTGTGACTGCAGGGGAGCTGTTTGCACAGTGTCCAGTGGACAAGCACCCTGGCGTGGCTGTGGAGGCCGTCATGGACTCCAGTCGATACTTTGTCCTTCGCATCATGGATGAATCTGGTCAGTGCCTTCTTCCCCTCCTGTGTGTCTTGTCTCCTCTGTGGTGGACATCCTTTGTCTAACTCCCTCTCATCAGAAGTTTGCTTGAATTTCTTGTATATTTTAACTCTTAACGTCCTATAAGGAATTTCACAACTACAAGCCCCAGTCCTATAAGGTTTTAAAGAAAATGAAACAACACGGTTGATTTGTTTAAAAAATTCCTACTTCAGTCAAAAGTAAATGTTGGTCATTCTAAGATCAAGTACAAAGTGTTTTTTATATTTTTATTTGCTTTCTTTGCATGTAATTCGCATGATTAGGATTTAGACTAACGAGTGGTTCGGAGCGGTACAGGATGTTAAGAGTTCATGTATCTCTATCTCCATTTCTGTGTCTGGAATGGCAGTTGTGGAGTCAGAGGGTTTGCCAGTTAGCATTGCAGTTTAAATTTGAGCTGGTGGAAAGGGACTAGTGATCCAGTATGTTATGAAATGTGTTTTTGTGGTAAATCTGTGCATGCATGTTCAAGAGTTTATGGGATAAGTAACAATTGTCTACTTCCAATGCAACATTTTGATTACATTTTGGTTGTTGTTATATATCAAATTTGAACTTGTTATTGACTTGTGATTATGAAACCATTTTGCAATATCTGCCTCAGGTCGGACCGCCTTCATCGGCATTGGATTTGCGGACAGATCAGACTCCTTTGACCTGAATGTGGCCATTCAAGATCATTTCAAGTAAGTGGCAAAGCTCATTGGGACCAGTATTGAGAAGTCTTTCCTGTATTTTACTTTAGTCCTCTTTATCTGACAGTTAGTCTCTCTCGCCACCTGATTGCACCTTAGGCCACAACTCCCTCTCCCATAGCCCCTCCCAATCTCACACTAACCTGTTTTGCTGTGTTTGATCCAGTGATGTTTCTCCCACTCGTCTAGCCCGTTAACTGAATTGTGAGGCTTGATGTGTGAAGGGTATTTGCTGTGGGCTGTTGACGTGTTGTATCTGCCTCATTGTACCTACCGCCATACAGCGTTGCCTGAGCTTCAGGTTAAGGTACATGATGCTTTGCTTCCATATGGTCTGTTTCCCTCTTGCTGTACTGACTGTCCTGTCTTAATGTCAGAACTGTGATGCTTGATCCCGGCCATCCTTGTGCTGCAGTAAGGGCAGGTTTTTTGTAGAAGAAATCCTAAACCATTATACATAATCTGTCTTGGGACCAGAGGTGCATTTCCTTTTGAAAGGTATAAAAATGTTCAGGGAGGAACGCTCATGGCCAGCACCCGCATGAACTGGTTATACAGGAGAAGAGCTTTGGGCTTCATGAGCGCTCATGGCCAGCACCCGCATGAACTGGTTATACAGGAGAAGAGCTCTGGGCTTCATGAACTCTCATGGCCAGCACCCGCATGAACTGGTTATACAGGAGAAGAGCTTTGGGCTTCATGAGCGCTCGTGGCCAGCACCCGTATGAACTGGTTATACAGGAGAAGAGCTCTGGGCTTCATGAGCGCTCGTGGCCAGCACCCGTATGAACTGGTTATACAGGAGAAGAGCTTTGGGCTTCATGAACTCTCATGGCCAGCACCCGCATGAACTGGTTATACAGGAGAAGAGCTTTGGGCTTCATGAGCGCTCGTGGCCAGCACCCGTATGAACTGGTTATACAGGAAAAGAGCTTTGGGCTTCATGAGCGCTCGTGGCCAGCACCCGCATGAACTGGTTATACAGGAGAAGAGCTTTGGGCTTCACGGGCGCTCATGGCCAGCACCCGCATGAACTGGTTATACAGGAAAAGAGCTTTGGGCTTCATGAGCGCTCGTGGCCAGCACCCGCATGAACTGGTTATACAGGAGAAGAGCTTTGGGCTTCACGGGCGCTCATGGCCAGCACCCGCATGAACTGGTTATACAGGAAAAGAGCTTTGGGCTTCACTGGCGCTCATGGCCAGCACCCGCATGAACTGGTTATACAGGAGAAGAGCTCTGGGCTTCATGAGCGCTTGCCATGAGGGCTCATCTCTGAACATTTTGTGTACCTCATGGAAGGAAACGCACCTCTGGTATTGCGAGATGATTGCACATCATGCGTCAGGGTTGCTTCTGCGAAACCTGCCTCAGCCAAACTGAGGTTGGATTCCATGTCCACTGTTCATGACATTTTTTCTGTACTGCACTATCTTCCAGCCTCCCCATTCAGTTTGAGTGTGAGGATTGGTGCCCGTGCTTTGTGTAGCACTGATCCTCAGCCACTGTGCCTTTCAGCCAGCGGTGTCAGGAGACGTGAGACATGTCCCAGTTGTTTTCCCCTGTGGGCTGGAGTTAAGAATAGACTCACCTCATCTCACTGCACCATTCATAAGAGTAAACATTATCATTTGAAATCCAGACTTGATGCGCTTTTTCTCTAAGTAGCTCTAGTGATTTTTGTCATTAATGGCCTTACATAGCCTACATATGTTGATAGGCCTCCCTTCATCCATCCACCTAACCCACCCACTCATCCACCCATCCACCCACCTATCCATCCACCCATCCATCCATCCATCCATCCATCCATCCATCCATCCATCCATCCATCCATCCATCCATCCATCCATTAGATTTCCCATTTAGTTACCACTCATTTGTTGACAGCTGTATCATTCTTCTATGAGCTGAATTTTGGCATTCCAGACATGGCAATCTAGTCACTACTACTTCTCAGCTGCTAAACGTTCTGTTTACTCTCCCAGCTGAGTGGTGAGGCTTTGTACTTGAGGATGTGTTGGTTGCAGTTGTTCTTCACACTCACAGCAAGTTCCATGATATGTGACCAGCCACGACAAAACCAGTGCTAAGTCGATTTTGGACAAAATAGGGTTTTAATATTTTTGAATTTTGCATTCATTTCTGTTTGTTTTGATATAAGAATGAACAGTGTGAGTTAATTAGAATATAGGAGTTACAGGCATTTCAAGTTGGGTACTGTAGCAGCGGTCATTTCGAAAAAACGGTCTCAGAAGATTTACCCTCTTAATAAGAAAAAAACACACGACAAACACCAAAATCAAAAGGCTTTCGGGCATACGCCCTTCTTCAGTTAATACAGAAACACATAAATGATGCAACACGTGACGTAAAAAACTTCAGAATGACATGACGTAGGCACTCCAGAGCTCTACCCCTCCTCTCTCTCCCTCTCTCTCTCCCTCTCTCTCTCTCTCTCTCTCTCTCTCTCTCTCTCTCTCTCTCTCTCTCTCTCTCTCTCTCTCTCTCTCTCTCTCTCCCTCTCTCTCTCTCCCTCCCTCCCTCTCTCTCCACCACCCTCATCCCCCAAAAAATGTTCTAGCCCGAGTTCTCGGAGTCCGAGCTCTCTCAGCATCCAGTGTCCAGAGTGTTCTCTCTCTCTATCTCTCTGTCTCTCTCTCTCTCTGTCTCTCTCTCTCTCTGTCTCTCTCTCTCTCTGTCTCCCTCTCTCTCTCTCTCTCTCTGTCTCTCTGTCTCTCTCTCTCTCTCTCTCTCTCTCTCTCTCTCTCTCTCTCTCTCTCTCTCTCTCTCTCTCTCTCTCTCTCTCTCTCTCTCTCTCTCTCTCCCCCCCCCTCTCTCTCTACCTCCAACTCTCTCTCTCTCTTTAAGTGTTCATAGTTCCATCCATCTCTCTCTCTCTCAGTCAAACACATTCAGTCCTTCAGGGTAGTTGGTAGATTTACCCTCTTCAGACATTAAACACCTTAGCAACGGTATTTCAAACTCCGTTTCCAAAAATAGCTGACCTTATTTTTCTTCGACATCCACAGTGCGGGAACGCCGAGAGAGCGGCCTTTCTAACGGTATATAACATGAAGGGGTTCTGCAAGGGTTTAGGTGTGTTTATTGCGGCTAAAATGAGGCAATTAACGCTAATTACAGGGAGCTTTTGAAACAATACATACCACAAAAGTCTTTATTTTACCATCAAAATATAATTCTTCAACATGTTTCCTTTACTGGCATGATAGTTTGAACCATGTAGAATCTATTTTTTTCAAAAATTGAAAATCACCCAGATTGACCCTCCCTGCCTTTTCTCAAACTTAGCGCAAGAGTGGGCCGCGCGACTTAGCACTGGTTTTGTCGTGGCTGGTCACACATATTGCTTCCCCTACAGGTTGGGGTTACGGATAGATGCACCGCATCTCCCAATGTGATGTGTAGAAAGCAGATGATTTGGGAAATGAAGACTAGTTCTTGCTCGAACCAGTTCTAGTGGTTGTCGTGATCAAGGGCCTTTCATAGCCTACAGAGACTGATAAGACTTTAAAACATTCATTCATTTGTTCATTCATTCGTTCATTCATTCATTCATTCATTCAATGATTCATTCATTCATTCATCATTCATTCATTCATGTGTTCATTCATTTATTCATTCATTCATTCCATGATGTCCAGTGGCTGACTAAAGATGTCTTGCGGGTTGCAGGTGGCTGAAGCAGGAGGCGGATGCCAAGGACAGTGAGAAACAGCTGCAGGTTGGACCCAAGCTAGACCTGAGCTTCAAGGAGGGGCAGACCATCACCCTCAACATAGGGGTATGGGCACTCGCCACTGTACCGCTCTGTACCACTCTGTACCGCTCTGTACCACTCTGTACCACTCTGTACCGCTCTGTACCACTCTGTACCACTCTGTACCGCTCTGTACAGCTCTGTACCGCTCTGTAACGCTCTGTACCACTCTGTACCACTCTGTACCGCTCTGTACCACTCTGTACCGCTCTGTACCACTCTGTACCACTCTGTACCACTCTGTACCGCTCTGTACCGCTCTGTACCACTCTGTACCACTCTGTACCGCTCTGTACCACTCTGTACCGCTCTGTACTGCTCTGTACCGCTCTGTACCACTCTGTACCACTTTGCACTTGAGAAGACAGGCAGGCAGATTGTCAGATTGGTCAATGAATGGATGGATGGATGGATGGATGGATGGATGGGCAGACGGACGGATGGATGGATGGGCAGATAGATGTATGTAGGCATTGATGGATGGATGGATGAATGGATGGATGGATATACCTGTTGATATACACATGGATGCATTGATGGATGTGGAGTTGGAAGGATGGACTGACAGCCTGATAAATACTATTAGGAGGGACTGCCTGAAATGGATAATTTCACAGTATGTATCTCATTTTTTGTCGTGTAAGAGCCATGCCTTCCTAAATCCAATAACGCTGAGAAGCTTGTCATGTTTTACATCATGCATTATTGACTTGCATTTCTTGTTAGTCTTCATCAATTCCCCTCAGTTGTTCTCATTAATGTGGTACCTTACCAGCACCAGTGTGAAGTAGCATCTATTTGGCATCAAAACAAATGTACACAAGCAAATCCATGCAATCAGTTGCAGTCAAAGAAGGCGGACTCAAAGTCCCGGCCCAAGCCCCGGGCAGGGGCAGGGTCCATCGGCCTTCTGCCTCCTCCCCCGGGGGGGATGCGGCCCATCCACCCCCCCAGTGCCGCTCCCACCCTGTCTGCACCCCCTGCCCCCTCACCTCCCACCGTCAGCCCAGGCAACAACTCTGCAGCCTCTGGAGGGGGCATCGGTGGTGGCAACATGGACTTGCTTGGAGAATTGGACTTCGGCTCCACCCCCAGCTCAGCTGCGCCAACCAACCCCGCCCCCACCTCCACCCAGCCCACAGGAGAGCTGTGGGGGGACTTCACCTCAGCAGGGTCAGTATTGGGAGCGAGTGTAGTGTGGGGACAGGTAAACTCGTCCCCACCCAAGTAGCGTCTCCTGCACTGTCTGCAAGCAGTCTGCGGGACACCTGACGGGGACGCATGGCAGAGCAGCGGCTCATCAGGGTATTGGGGAGCCATGAGGCAGGGCTGAACTGCGATCTACGGTTCATGTCTCATTGCAGCTGATTCTTGTGCCTCCACATCTCTTGAGGTGCCTCTCTTGGTGATGGGCAGCTCCAGCAGCCTCATTACCGTGCCGCTCATCAACCTGCACATGCAGCCCATTTCTTCCTTCCAATTTGAGAAAAGATTCGCAGCTACTTGTACATAGCTGTTTCCCCTGGTTGTCTCGTCTCCACCTGAGGAAGGAGCTTCCAGCTCTGAAAGCTTGCGTAAATGAAACCTCAACTTGGGACAGAGGTCCTCTTCTGTCGTATTTTCACTTCCCGCACAGCCCAGCAAAGGTGTGGGTAACTCCTCAGTTTTCAAGCACATTGCTTAAAGTTCTATGACAAACAGTGAGGAAACCTGCCCCAAGGTTGTCGCCTGCCTCTTTCTAAAACAAAATCCGCCAATGATCTTGATAATTAGAATTGGCACAAAACAGTGTTCTTTGAAAGTTGCATGTATTTGAGAACCAAAAATGAATTTAAAAATCAGCAGCACAAATTTTCAACTCGAGGGTCATCTTTGGGTGCAGCACACACAGGTGATGGGTAAGGAATGCCTATTCCTTTTGCTATGCTGATTTTTATTTGTTGTAGTCCTTGAATACAAGTAAATTTCAGAGGAAACTTTTGTGCTGATGTTGCTTGAATGCTGAATTTGAAACAGTGAATCAGAGGAGGAAAGCAAGAGAGGAAGCAGACAAGGGGTGCATTGCTAACACTAGAAACCTTGCAAGATCTTGCGAGAAATAGGCCGGTGTCAACATATGTCAACATGATGAAAGCAGATGTAAAGGCAGTCAAGTGTTAGACACATGTTGATACCAGCCTATTATTTGCCAACTAGGTAATGGCTGGTAAATAAGTCAGTAGAAGAATGGCAGTAGTGGGTGGAGGAAGGTGGTATGGGCTGAAATATATAAAGGTCATGAGTGGGTGTGGAGGGATGTTAGATAAATGATAAATATTGTGATTTTATATAGCATCTTTCTCCCATGTGTGGGGTTCAGAGCAATTTACTCCTCTGATCATTTGGCCATTTGATCAATACTGTCACTGATACCTGATGACAAACACAGTGAGAGACAGACAGGATGTGTTGAGTGAAGAAGAGACGTGGATTTGGGAGGGATGGAATTAGGCAACTACAAAAAATGTAATTTTCAGGAGAGTTTTCAGGTGTACTCTCCTCTTAATGCTTGACTGTATCAAGTGCACAGAGAGGGAGATGGAGAGACAGACAGAGACAGAGAGGATGGATCTGGGATGAACTAGGCAGATACATGATTGCATGGTGAGACAGTGTGGTACTCATTTTGGACACAGTGCCTTAAAGCTCCATTTTTGCATCCATTTTTCCCCACTCTTTGTTCCTTGCTGCAGAAACCTGAAAACACTCATGCTGTTTGTTTGTTTGTTTTTTCTTTGCAGAGCTTCCTCCAACAAGTCTACAGATGGAGGGGATTGGGTTCAATTCTAGACACTGGTATCAGTTCAAATGTTGCTGAGTTCATTTTAGACACTTGTAAAGTTCATTCGGTTCATTTTAGACTTGTATGAGGTTCTCTCTAGACCCCAGTAAGGGTCATCGTAGGCGATTACACAGGGTCCCCTACTTTTCACCAGAACATGGCTTCCACTGTTAACATCAGCTATTCATTCTTCTGATGAACATGTAATCTGGTTCTCCCCATCACATGGCCCTTTCATTGTGCACATTGGGCTGGAAGTTGGAACTTTGTTGTGTAGTCATGGCTGTAGCGCTGGATGATGTACTCCGCTGTTCTACGTATCCGCTGCATTGTTCAGTTGAGCTGATGCAATATTCTTCATGAAAATTTAGCTGAGTAAATGTAGCAAGCCATGTTAAGTAATTAAACCACTTTATGTGACAGACAGAGAAATTAACGAGCAGATTTTAAATGCTGCTGACGAGGTTGTGTGTGTGTGTGTGTGTGTGTGTGTGTGTGTGTGTGTGTGTGTGGACTTCATTGCTTATGTGACAACACTGTTACAGAGCATCAAAGGAGACTTAACAAAACAAAACATCCCCATTCCCAGATAGAGGTGAACGAGAACATCCCAAGAATTGTAATGAGGAGAATCACTTGTGATGTGTGTAGTCTAGTAGGTGTGACTTGTGATGTGTCAGAATGGAAGAGAAATGGCTGCTGTGGAATGACCAATTCTGATAAGTCTTTAAGGAGAGGGAAATTTGCATCAGTAACCCCTCTACCTCCAGTGTGCCAAACTGTTATCATATTGATGCTGCGGCCACTGCATATGTTGCTGGTTATGTTTAATGAGTGTTGCATTGTTTGTCACTTGAGTTTGAAAGGCTGGTGTGATCTCTAGGCATTTTTTTCTTCTCAATTTCTCTCTCTTGTTGAGTGTGATAGATGTCGATTTCTTTGATGCCTGGTTTTGTTGAGTTTCACTGCCTCTCACTCAGTCAGTGGGATTAAACTAAGATGCCGTAGTCAGTTGGACTTGAAGAATGTAAACTTCAACTATAGTTTGTTTTAGTGCATGGCAGATCATTATGGATGTTGTTAGAAATGTTTTATTCAGAGTGCCTATTGTATTCCATCTTGCTGAAGAACGATTTGATTTTTACCTAGCTGTAATTATGACAACCTGAAGATGTTTATGTCTCTAGCATTTTTGCAGTTGAGCAACTAGCTGGAGGTGTAACAGATCTTCATGGTATCAAAATGGGGTTAAAAGTCAGTTTAATTTTGCTGGACTGTTATGGTTTCATTTTTTTAACCCTCTTTAAAGTAAATTTTGAAACAAAAAAACAGCACTTTAAAAGTACAAGTCAGCTGCTGACTGAGCAAATATGATGAAACAATGGAGCAGTTGTAACTTGAATCTGTGTATGATTGTCGCGTGGTGGTATGAAATTTAATTAAAAGATTGCTCTTTTAATTATTAGTTCTAAGAACTTGAAAGATTCCACCCGAGGGTTTTCATGCTAAACCCCTGTTGCCACTTCCTTTCAGTAATAAAGATAAACAAATAAGTAAAACAACAACAAAAATGAGACACTGGGGATCTGAGGAAAAGTTTCACAACAGTTTAATCAAGGACACAAACAATCAAAATAAATCCCAACCCACAAGAATGGCCAAAAACCCCAAAAGAAGTATAGTACACTCTACAACCTCCACTGTCACACAAGTTCAAGGGCTGGGGTTACTCGCCTCACACAGGCAAGGCCCCAGGCAACTCATGAAGAAGACTATCAGCACCCACGCCGCGCGCGCGGGGGAAACCGTAGCCTGATTATCATACGTCAACAAACCGGCTAGCGCCGTTCTCGCTCCTTCACTCTTGCAGTGAGACAGTTCAACCCGGACTCTCTCCCTCTCAGATGAACGAGCCTAACGCTCTTAGTGAGAATAAGATTGGCATCAGCCGAAAGTTATTGTCAGTCTTCCTCAAGGGATCCAGCGGAAAATAAGAGAAAGCGATCTTACCCCACTGGTCCTTGTTCAGCTCCAGGGAAACGACACAATCCCCTAGCACAGGACGACAACACACTAGACACTGCCTACACCAGCAGTCTCGAGGAGCCTACAATTCTCACATCGAGGTACTTCCACAGTCGCACGTGACCACGGTCCAACGTGCGTCGACCTTCCGTCGTGGTACCCCAGGCGCGCGAGGCTGCTAGTCCTAGCACCTCCGCCCCCTCCAGTTGTGATGATTCCTCCGAGCAGAAACCGGCGGGAGGTGTACTTCCGCCCCTATCCTGTATCCCCAGGACACATGGATCCAGCCTCCTCGCTGATCCGTAGGACTGGTCACTCCATGTGACCAGTGGCTCTCTCCGGCAGGACTCCTTTCACAACGCGGTGGCACCTTAGACTGGCCGGCTCACCGCTGCAAACTCGGTTTGCAATAATACGTCACCCCTGAGCAGACTCTCACGAGTGTGACCGGGTGTAAGGACACCCACGTGCGGTCAAGCACGCTTGTGCACGAGTGCACAGGGTTGTTGGTCGATACAGTTGGTCTGAAAAAGGACAAGAACGTCTCATCACTACTAGATAAGACAGCAGCCACTGCATTCTCGTTCAAGCCTCCCCCACACCCCAACACGATAGACGTAACCCAGACGTCATTAGAATGAGAACCCATAATTTGACTTATTCACAGGTAATTGAATTTCTCCCTCTTTCCATCCCTGCAGACATCACTTATCTCACAAGGCGATTAAGGAGACACAAAATTCACTTTACCCCCTTCCTTTCCCCCACGGGATAATTTTAGTCAGACGAAAAATGGCGTTCCCTCCCTCATAACGGTATTTACACGTTCAACCTAAAGAACCGTGACACATACCTCATCAGACCCATGGCATGAACAGACTGTGTTACTCGCAGGAGATACCCAGAACTCCTTCTCTAGCGGTAATGGCACGCCAGGGCAGGCGCGAGCGCCTCCCTGGCGCCCGGCAGCCCCAGCCGCCGCACACGTCTGTGTCCACTCAACAGCGAACGTGAACTGATCCACTTGGGGCTTCAACGCCCGAACAATCTGTCGCCCCAGGCCAAATTAGCCAACCAAAAGAACCCGATTATATCACGTGAACCAAGCATACGTGATCATACGTGCTTCACTCATGCCCACCCTTTGGGGGTCCATCCCCCCAATATCGAATCTCGACACCCCTACTATCCCTCTATGGTCAAACCCAATTAGCATCAAGAGGCAAGGTTGTGGCTTTGTTACTAATTTTAGGTGCGTCAGCACATTCCAAAAATTTCGGACAGCGCCGCTGTGGCGAGACCAAACCCCTATGTACACTTTCTCACTCTATCTTGTCGCTATCATGCGACAATGATGAAAGCATAACAATGGAATATAGCCACCTTATAGATGAATACTTTTTTTTTAATTACAAGATAAAAAATAAAAAATTGCTTACACAAAATATGTGCAGCTTTTGGTTGCAGATGCCAATGATTTGATATGTTACTGAAATGACTTTGAAGACAGGTTGCAGATGTTGCCAGCAACATGTGTTTTGTGACAAGAGAGGCTGTGGATAGTGTAGAAGTGATGAATTTCTTGGGTTGTGTGTCCCTCTATGGTGGAAACATTTGCTCCAAAAGAAATGACATCTGTGTCAACGTTCATGTTTAGTTAGTACCATTTACATTCCAGTGTTCTGAGCTCTCAAGATGCATGAAGTAGACAAGCAGAATGAGACAAATATAAAGCTGCATCATTTTTTTAAAGTAAAGTTTAATTGTACTTTTTTTTAAAAGTAAAGTTTAATTGTGATGTTGAATCTGTGTTGTCATGCCCTCTGTGTCAGTTTGAGGGACTGATTCAGAGACTGAGGCGTCAAGATTTTGATAGAAGAGGAAAGTGAACCATTTCCGCCAAATTCAGATGACACGGATGACTGCAGCTCAGGGCCGAGACATAGTAATGTCTCCTTGCTGGGGAAAGTTGTGACATGACTTGTGCAGATCTTCTGCACCAGAAAGTTCTTCGTAGCCAGGCAGAGCATTCCCAGGCAAAGGAATGGATTGACCTGCCACTACTGTTGACATCGTTGTTTGTCATTTGAATGTGTAAACATCTGAATTATGACATTCTCACTGATGAAGTTGTCTAAACTCCGTCATTAGTCTTGCCAGCAAGGGAAAATATTGACCTGCTATTGACATTGTTGACATCTTTGTTTATCTTTTGATTATGTCCACATCTGAGTTCTGACATCGAGACTGATAAAGTTGTCACAACCCTATCATTAGTCTTGCAAGTAGTTGGAGTTGTAATGTTTTGCCATCATGGCTACAACAGGAACATTCTGGCAAGCTATGTGTGTGTCGCAGTTTTTCCATCTATTTAGTTTCAGTGAGAATGCTCATAGCTGTGAATGAATGCCAGACTTAGTGCCCAAGTGTGTTTGAAATTCATGATTGCACACATGTAACAACCATATGGTTACTTCACACAGAGGAAAGAGACTGGTGGGATTTGTGCTGAGGAAGGTAGTGCAATGTGTGGTCAACTGGGGGGGAAAAACCCTGAAAAGTTTTGTGTGTTTGTTTTTGTTTCTCAGGGGGAGAGGGGTGGTTAGGGGGTAATCTATTAGTAAGTGATTATATTTGTTCAGTGTAAGTAAGGTTGGATGATACCTAATACTCAATCAACAGCAAAGTTTGCCAGGTATGAGAGGCATGAAGGGGTAAGCAGAGGAATATTGTAACTACCACATTTAACATTATAAGTGTGAATATTTGGGTTTTGAAAGTTGTCATTTGCCGTCGGTCCATTCCTGGCCCCTAGCCATTGAGTGTTTATGCGTTTGTTGGTGTGTGTTTTTGTGATGTGTGTGTGTGTGTGTGTGTGTGTGTGCTTATGCATGCATTTCGTGTACAGGTTTGCCTGCATGTGTAATGACTATGCTAGGTGTCTGCTTGCATCAGTAGATGTACACATTTATTTGCTGAGTAGCAGCAACTCTCAGTTTTCATGATTCATTGAATCAGATGTCTGCTGATTTCCTGCAGTATTATTTCCTGGATGACAGCCACTGGGTGGAGAATGAATGAATGAATGTTTATTACTGAAGGGCCTATCGGTCTTACTTGGCTCAGTAGGCTTCGGCATTTGTTTCAAAAAGTGGAGAACATGCATTCCAAAGGCTAAGTGAGTGACAGGTGATGATCGTTCTTGTAAATCACTCATCAAGTTTGGCTCAGTTGGCGCTTGGTAAGGAGAGGTACGTTGTACTGTATAACATTGATAGTACTTAGTAGTGCATTATGCGATCAGGATCAGACATGGAGCCATTTACTTCTGCCTCGCATGGAGAAGTGTAACGTCATCTTGGGGCAGGGAGCCTAGGAAACTACTACGAATAAGTCAAAATTGTACACTGGCACTTGTAGATATGTGTAATCTGTGTATATATATATATATATATATATATATATATATATATGCACCTCATAGCTCTGCGTACTGTATACATCTTTGTTGTAAGATTCACTTTACTGTCATTGTGGAAAGTTTTTCTTCTCTTTTTTTTCTCTCTCTCTCCAATGTTTTGGATTGGAAGGGATCGTGGTATGATGCCATTTTGTACAATAGAAGTTTTGCGACACAACACTAAATCTGCCTTCTCTTGAAGTCTGGTGCAGTAAACCAGAACTCGTCTGTTTTGCTGTCTCTCATTTGGAATAACTTTCTTTGTTTCCATGTAGCTGTTAATTGTAATGGAAGAGAAATCATTCTCTGATCTTACCTCATTTTTGCTTGTCCCACGTGGTTATGGATTATTCTGTGAATGTTTAAGTCCCCCCACCCACCACCCACCCCCTTTGTTGATGAGACTAAAGCCATTCTCCTTAACTGAGGGTAATGAATGATACAAAATTCACTGAATAAGCTTTTGGTGAAGGGAAAGATATCTGTTGTTGCTCATGCATTCAGTCGGCCCTCAACAAAATGAAAGTATGATAAATGTGTCAGATCTTTGAGGTGTAGAAAAAGTATAGAATCACTTGAATGTACTGCTTTTAGATAACACATCTTGTCAGATTTAGAGAACGAAAAATTGAATCTCAGGTTTAATGTGCAGAACCTTAGTGCTGGTAATTGTGCTGATGAAGAAACCTATAGATTTCATTGTTGTAGTCAATACTGACTTGTACGTAGTGACATGCATTCGTAAATTTGTAATTGCCATTTTCTAGCACCTTTTCACAGACCGGTTGACCAGATAAAAAAACGTTTTCTCCATCGTTTGATCGAGTAGTCAGTCTGAGAAAATAACTTTTTGCTCACAACACGCTTTGAATGTGCATGGAAGAAATAGTAACTAGCCAATACTACTTCCCACTAAGTGTGCCAGCTGGAATATACTGGGGACTAGAACTGAGCGCTCGACCAGAAATGATTTACCTGTGTACAGCAGCGAATGTCTGTTTCCCAGGAATTTCCTTTTCCGTGTTGACCGTCATGCATAATTTGAAGTCTGACTGGAAACGCAGATAAAGATGTGTAGAATAACAGGAGATTCCACTCAACTCTGTATATAGCCCTGCCTGGTGATGTAGTCATGTACAAAATAAATACATATGATAGCAGCGACTGGCTTTTTTCATGTCTGTGTGTGTGTGTGTGTGTGTGTGTGTGTGTGTGTGTGTGTGTGTGTGTGTGTGTGTGTGTATCACCTCCGTCCACACTCACTCACACAATTCTCAAACTGTTTTCTTGTCTAGGGGTATCACTAGTGGAGGGGGGATAATTACTTCACTCACTCTGTTGATTAAGGATTTTCTGTAATCAGACTGAATCATGAATAAAATCAAATTCAAGGCAATATGAATGAAAATGTCAATCAATCCTATCAGTATACTCTCTGACTGAAAAGTAGAAGATTAATTTCACTGACCCAAAACCAAAGTCGACCCAGAATTACAAGTTCACGCAGATAGGCGATGACGCTTCTCGAACTTTCCAACGACGAAACTTCTGCCCAAAACGATGTCCACTCAGAAATGGGCATTCACAAGCACACACTCTCTCTCAAGGCTACACGTCGAAAGGAGAGGATCAAAAAGGCCATAGACACTTGTGGGTTCACCCACATGTGGACACAGGTTTGAACGCTTCAGCGAGCGTTCAAAACCAACGGACAAAATTTCCAAGTGGCGAGACGCCGTCATAATCCAGCAAAGCTGGACCTTCATTCGTAGAGGACACTGCTCTTCTTAATTCTTAATACAACCTTTCAGATGGTCGGGGGTGGGGGGGTAGGATTAGACTTTTAACGTGTTTCGTCTCAACACGGAGCTGCTCAAAAATACGTCTGCTCATAGTGACATTCCCAGAGTCAACTGAATTACATTAATCCAGTGTCTTCGACTCAAGAGTTATTCACAGCGCATGCGCCACCACCTCCAACCAATCAAATCATTGTTGCATCACTGATAATTAAACAAGAAGGGCAAAGCCCATACCACTCACATGCTTGACCTTGACCTTGACCTTTACATGACCTTGACCTTCAGGTGTCCTTCAAGGTCAAGGTCCAACAACTAAACCTAGCAATGACATCATACACTAAGAACTGCTTTACACATTTTTCCTACCAAAATACACGTGACCTTGACCCAAGGCTGTTAATTCAAGACAGGAAGCACAATGGTGCTTATTGGCACTTTCTACCATGAGATATGGTCACTTTTAGTGGTTCACTACCCCATTTTGGTCACATTTCATAAGGGTCAAAGTGACCTTGACCTTGATATGTGACCAAATGTGTCTCATGATGAAAGGATAACATGTGTACTACAATGTTATGAAGTTTGGAAGAGTTATCTTCCATAGTTCAGTGTCAAGGTCACTTCAAAATATGTATACAATCCAACTTTAAAGAGTTCCTTTGACCTTGAAGCAAGGTCAATCAAACTGGTATCAAAAGATAGGGCTTACTTTGCCCTATAAACCATATATAGGTGAGGTATCCAATCTCAAAAACTTCAGAGAAAATTGAGAAAATGTGAAAAATGGCTGTTTTTTAGACAACATTTATGGCCCCTGCGACCTTGACCTTGAAGCAAGGTCAAGTCACTATGTATGTTTATAACTCGAGAAAGGG
>JAWQFJ010016851.1:195000-197500 GCA_034096865.1 Theodoxus fluviatilis | reverse complement strand
CGCTGTTCGCCTTTCTGCAACATGGATGGGTTTCTCAGTACGTCCTCGTCTGACTGATAAGTTGTTTTGTTATCATCCTTAGGGGGAAGCAAATGTAGAACCTTCAGTGGTAAACTGAAGAGCTGTTATATAACGACTAGGCAAGCTCAATTTTCTTTGTCGAGTCGTTGATCCAGAAGAGTAAGTAGGCCTATTGAAATTCCTAAAGAGTAAATGTTCGTAACACACAACTGGATATACACAGGCGATGGTTAAAAAAAAAAAACACACACACACACACACACACACGCGCGCGCGCGCGCACACACACACACACACATATACACACGCAAACAAAACATGACGTCACGATGGGCTCGAACCCATGTCCTTTCGGGGAACGTCCGAGAGTAAACTGAACGATTTATTTACCTCCGCCTCGGTTCGTTAGTTGATTAGGTATTTAGCAAAATAACTATTAAAAAGTTCAAAACGGAGCCTATGGAAAGTTGGTGGATGGGCAGGGTTTCAACGAAGGAAGAATCCATTAAATTAGCAGATTATCTGTCATCTCGTTCGGAGATTACAACCAAAAGATAATATTATCTGTTATGTAGTTTGGGTAGAATGGACAGCTCCCGCATCCCACGTCAGCTCCTCTACGGAGCACTTGTGCAGGGACACAGAAACCCCGGACGGCCAAAGAAGCGCTACAAAGACTGTGCCAAGGAAAACCTGAAAATAATATGCGGGTGTTGCTGTGGCAAAGCTGGAAAACAGCGCCCAGAACTGAGCTGGTGGGCGTGCAGAAACCAACAGGGCCGTAGAGAAGTTTCAAGAGTGCACTAACAATATCATCGACTCCGGTGGTCAACCGACGAGTTTGGGAATCGGAAGCTCAAAGTGAGATTTTATCGCGCATCACCAAGTTGGCTCATAGTCCCAGGTGCCCGTCAGTCGTCAGGCACACTGTGCGATGGCCTGCCTTGCCTTAGCACAGAATATAGAAAGAAGAAAGCCCCTCCATCTAACATGTCCCTTATACTGCGTGGACTGTCCCCTAGTTGCCCTCTGACGCACCGCCTTCTCCCATGTTTCTCTTTAGCCAAATCCAGCAGGATATCCTCTCTGCTGTCTCAGCCATGGTCCTCAAGAACTTTGTACTCAGTCTCTTGGGAAGGCCGAGCTGCCTGCAGACATTGTATGTGGAGTTCCCCACGAAGCCTCTTGTCCCAATCTCTGCTGCCAACACTGTGGTCTGGACTCCCTGTGTGCCTAGGTGCTTGGCAAGTAGCTCGTATTTGGCAAGTTTCACGCAAGTGTATGAGTTCCGCACTCAGACATCCCTTTTAGCCAATAGAATCAAAGACATTATCTAACGGGACCGCCAACTTGTGCAGTTATGACGCAATTTGTCATTTGGCCTCTCCTGACGTTTTGACGTTCGTGGAAACATCACTTCCGATAGAATGAAAGCTACAGTGGACTAGTAATAATCGTGTTTTCACATTGTAGTGTCTTTCATTTGTATCTGCATTTAACTAATTCGAAGATTGAAAGAAAGTAATGTATTACTTTCGTAATTAAAGACACTTTGAGCGTAATGTGCGCGTGATTTTCAGTATTGCCGTTAGTTTTATTGCAAAAGTTTAGGTGCTGTACTTGTCATTAAAAACTATTCTTCAGATTGGCAAATTAATATTAAAAGTTAGTGAGCTTTCATCGGAGAGCGAACAGCGCAGCTATTGTAAAATACTGGCACACCGGAAGTGATGTTCCCGCGAATCACTACCTCTCTCGCGACTCGGCGAAGCTGGCGGTCCCGTTAGTGTATTGGATAGAATGAACTAAACTTCGTAGAGTCAGGCCTGGTTAGCAGAATATGCTGCCTTTATTTAGCTCATGCGCACGCTGGCCATCTCCGTATTCTTGTATGCGTGCGAGTCCTGGACACTTACATCTGAACTACAGAGACGGATACAAGCCCTGGAAATGAGATGCTACCGCAAGATTCTGAACATCTCATATAAAGACCATGTCACGAATGAGGAAGTGAGCAACAGGATCAGGACAGCAATTGGACAGTACGCTCTCAATCGTGAAAAGCAGAAAGCTGAAGTGGTACGGTCACGTGTCAAGAGGCAGTGGGCTGGCCAAGACCATCCTGCAAGGTACCGTACCAGGTGGGAGAAGGAGAGGCAGGCAGAGAAAGAGGTGGGAAGACAACATCAAAGAGTGGACAGGCTTGACCTTTGCTGACTCACAGCGAGCCACAGAGGATAGAGCTCGATAGAGGAAGATTGTCCAAGATTGTCATCAGTGGTGCCTCAACAACCCATCTCAGGGTTAAGAGACTGAACTGATTAATCATACAGGCCATGGAAGAGAACTGTTGGCTTCCTTGGTGGAGGTTTGCGCTCTCAGAGCGCTCTGTGGTTAAGCATGTGATGCTTGGAGCATTACTGGAGTGTGCTATTACTGCTAATTGCTACAGCCACAGTGAATGCATAATTTGTGGCTA
>JAWQFJ010016851.1:165000-187500 GCA_034096865.1 Theodoxus fluviatilis | reverse complement strand
GATGGAAGCTTGGGAAGAACTGACCACTTCAGGGCTGTATTTCCATTCCTCGTAGTCGCACGAAGACTTGCTAACGTAGCTTTGCCGAGTAAGCATCCATCGCAGTCCGTCAAAGTTCTCGTTGTAAGGGCGCACCGGGGAGCGGCCACTGAACTCTGACGTGGGGCTGGGTCGTGGCCCGGGCGGAATTAAGACAGGGCTGCCCACTAGAATCATCTCCCTGTCGAAGTCGTTAGAATCATATACAGAAGTCTTTTGTTTGTCGTCCTCCTGCGTCACCTCTGCATAGTTGTTGGCACTGTCGATCAGAGACGTTGCCTCTCTCTGTGAGAGCGAATGACTCTTCGCTCCGTCGCCATGTTTGGGCCTCGAAAGCGACACAGCGGGCGCTGAAATCTTGTCTTGCAAGTCTCCGGTCTGCAGTGAGGCCGAAGTCATGTTGCGAACATGCTTCGTAACTGCTGGGGATGTCTCGTCGGCGAGTTTTGTCTCTGTGCTTACCGTCAGGACGCGGCGGCATGGTCGCTTGTCGAGACCTTTCAAACTGTTCATAGAAAATCTAACCAAAGGTGTTTTCGGAATGATCACTACAGGACTTATCTGCATTTTCTTGGCTGCTGAAACCTCACCGGGAAATTGTTTCACGTTAATGAAACCAAAAGGTGTCTCTCTCTTGTTGGAATCGTCTTTCCGATCTCCACAGTTTTTGTTAGGCGTAGATCGAATGCGTCCAGCAGTTTGGGAGATTGTGTTTGTACAAGGTTCTGTTCTCCGCCTGGTCCTAACGTCACACACGCGTACGGTAGCGCACGCTTCAGCAGGTCTCTATCTCGTCGATTTCATTTCATCATGTCAGCTCGTTGAAGCAGGGACAGAGAGGTAGCAAGCGGCGGGGTCTTTGGCGATTCGGTTTCTAATTTTGAGGAGTTGGTTTTGTTTTGATTTGGCGTGGATACTCCGGTCTTTCTTTTCTGTCCACTATGAGCATGCAGCGCCCTGTTGACAGCCGATGATGTAATCTTCACTCTCGATTATTCGTACCACCCAAGTTACAGGGAGGTTCGAATATTCTGACGTCACAGACAGCTTCATTATTGATGACGTCACTTTCACCTTGTCTCCACTATGGCCTCTGGGAACCAGCCATCTGCCGACAACGAATTTTGTAACTGACAAGTTCCACTTTTACTAGTCTCGGTTGTAAGTACAATTTTTCTGCTTTTGATCTCTTGTGCCTGACAATTACTATTTAGTACATAATTTACACATTTCTGATCTGCTTTACATCGAGTATTGCATCTCCTTCTTCAGCAATGGTCCGTGTTTTGAAGAAACGACCATGGTAGTTCTGTACCTTGTGGCAAGTGAATTGCTTGCTGCAGCAAGGTCGGGCAGCGTGGAAGCCTGTGTGTACTCGAAGCCGCAGCTGTCCAAGGATGCCGCTTCTCTGTCTGTCAATGGGTTGGAAATAAGAATGAACCCATCGCGTCTCCCTACACGATTCGTTCGTTCATGCATTCACTGATCAGTTTATTAATTCTTTCTCCCTGTCTTGAACCCTTGGACCAAAGGAACTCAGATAGGCTTCTTTCTTCTTTTCTTTTTTTTGGTCTGCATACCCGTACTCTATGCCGACGGGTGTCGGGTCAGTGTAAATCCTCCTCCTCCTCCTTCTTCTTCTTTCTCATTGCTCCTTTCTTCTTGCTCCTTTCTTCTTCTTTTTTCTCCTTTCTGGCAGATTTGTCAATCCACCCTACCCGCACCAAACTTTCCTTGGTCCCCCCCCCCCCCCCCCCCTCCCCATATCCCCTCCTCCTCAACCCCCTATCCCCCACCCCTATTCCCTACCCGCACCCCCTACTCCCACCCCCACCCCCAACTCCTCCACCCCCACACTCCCATCCACCCCCAGCCCCTACCCTCACCCCCATCCCTCTTACCCCACCCCTTACCCCCACATCCTATCCCCACAAACCTACCCCCACGCTCTTACCCCTACATCCTACCCCCACAAACCTACCCCCACCTCCTTACCCCCACCCCCCTCTCACCCCCGCCCCCTACCCCCACTCTTAACCACCTCCTACCCCCGCCCCCCCATCCCTTCTCCGTCCCCACCTCCACACCCCACCCCGGGGAGTGGGTGAGTGGGGAAAGGGGGGAAGGGGCGATACATAATTTTAAAAAAATTACTGCGTCCAGTCTTGACAGAGGGCGGGGAGGAGGGGGGGGGGGGGGGGACGGGTTGAGTGGGAGAGAGGGGAGGGGGCGGATTGAGAGGGAGAAATGGGAGGGAAGGAATGCCTAATCTCCCAGCGGATGGTGGGGGTAAGGGAGAGGGGGTAAGGGGGGTGGGGGTAAAAGGGGTGGGGCATTCAGTGTGGCTGAGACTATAGTGAGATATAGTATATCTCTGTGTTCAGAATGGGGGTGGGGGTGAGGGGTGCGTGAGTCGACCATGTTTTTTGGCGACATAAACGCTTCATGCCATTTCAATCGACCAGGAATTTCCCGATCTTTCCGTAGATGAATGTCCGTTCTATGTTTGGACAGACGATTTTTGTAACTAAAATCGTCCCCTGTATTAATAGATATCGGGAAAATCGTCCGTTGAGGTGAACAGACCTGGGAAAACCTCTGTGCTGTAATTGTAGAAAGGCGCGAACCAACTGTCCAATCAGCATGGCGCAACAAACTTTTTACGCGAAAATGACATCAAATCTATTAATATCGTCCAATGAAAGTATCAATGCACACTCTATGTTTAGACACGTTTTTTTGTCGCGACATGGCTCGGTGTCTCCATTCTGACTCGACTATAATCCACGCACCCAGGCGTGCACTCAATCTATCCATCCAGACTCAACATGTCTCGCTGGATGCTCTGAAAAGCTTAAATGATCTGCTTTGTCAAGACCAGCGAATCCTGACGTCTCTGGGCACACAACCCCAGCTCTCTGGCAGGTACTGCACAGTGCTTGAGCCTGTCTCTGTCAGAGTCCTTGTAGCGCTTCATTGGGGGGGGGGGGGAGGCCCTGCGGTACTAAGTCTGCGTTGCGTATGAAATGTACACTTTTCGATGTCAAGTCCGTCAGTGATTACCTGATAGAAAATAGTCCGTCGACATAACGCATTTGGTGCACTGTCCGTTTGCTTGTCATCAGTTGATATGATGTCCTTTGACAAAATGTTATTTGCTTCGGTACCACAAAACCAGTCCCCGCGCGCGCGCGCGCGTGTGTGTGTGTGTGTGATCATTTCGCCCGGTTTTCTGTTGATTGTTTACCGACAAATAGGACCCACTGAATCCTTGCGCGTTGTGTTTCGCTACTGACATATTTCGAAATCAAAGACGAATTCCTCAAAAGAGCTTATTCTCTTGCACACTTTGAGTGTGAAGATCTGTTGCGTCCCAATTTCCGCGGGCAGAATATAAAGGCCAACGCTGGAAAAAAAAATGCGCGCACAACTGAGATACATGATAGTATTATCCAAGACGTATTTGGAATCATATAGATGAAAGGCGTTAGCTATTTCAGAAAACAAATCACTGCCGAGCTTCGTGTGGGAAAATAAGTCACGGTAATCACCATTCTGTGCCACGGAGATAGATGACCGACAGTCTCTGTGGCACACAATGGGTAATCACGTGTCCATTTGGCATGTCGTATGCCGGAGTACCGTCTGCTAATACACTGCTTTTCAGCATGCTGTCCGTCCACATGATCGTGGTCAACTTTGATGCCTGTTGAAGTCCAGTCGATAGCATAATCGGATCCGTGGACTAGAAGTCAGCCATCTTGCCATTCAATTAAATACCTTCGTGTTGTCTATCGGCCTACTGCTAGTCGATGTGTGTCTGTGTGTGTGACGGACGGGCAGACAGACAAGACAAAGACACACACTGAGACAGACTGACAAAGACAGACACTTAAACAGACGGACGGAGTAAGAGAGAGAGAGAGAGAGAGAGAGAGAGAGAGAGAGAGAGAGAGAGAGAGAGAGAGAGAGAGAGAGAGTCATGCAGACAGACAGACAGACAGACAAACAGGCAATGAGATAGAAACAGAGCGAGTACAACCAACAAATCACAACACTGATTTGTGTATATATAAACTTTTATTTCAAACTCGAATAGTGAAAGCTACGTAGAGCACACAAAGACATCGAGGTCCATGAGGAATGAAATATGACACCCTCAAGTCGAGTTAGAAAAATATCAAGTGGCAAGATTATGGGTGTTCAGCGTCATCGACAGAGGAGGGTGTTGATTGCATCTCTCCCTACACGCCTTTTCGTACCCCTCATTAGCACTACATTTATCATGTGCAGGATTAATTCAGCCTGAGTGCATGTGTCCGTGCATCTGCGTGCAGTGTGTGTGTGTGTGTGTGTGTGTGTGTGTGTGTGAGAGAGAGAGAGAGAGAGAGAGAGAGAGAGAGAGAGAGAGAGAGACACAGACAGACAGACACAGAGAGAGAGAGAGAGAGAGAGAGAGACAGACAGACAGACACAGAGAGAGAGAGAGAGAGAGAAAGACAGAGAATGAATGTAAACAAGGGGACATTTTGATATTAAATCTTACGACACTAAATGAAGTGTTTTGTTGAATCAAACGGAATACGCCTGTTTGTCAGTTGATGCACGATACGTATGCAGGCTTTACAATAAGAATCAAAACAATTATACATTAATACTTAAAAACACGTACGTAATTACTGTATTTCAATAATATTATGTAGATTCACAAGTCATGCTCGTATATGGAAAGAGATGGACGAAGGCTTTTCGAAATTGTTTACATACCCTTAGTAAATTAATGATCAGAACCATCACTGTTCAGTGATAGGGGAGAGAGAGAGAGAGAGAGAGAGAGAGAGAGAGAGAGAGAGAGAGAGAGAGAGAGAGAGAGAGAGAGAGAGCGCTCACATGTACACACACGCACGCACACACACACACACTACAGTTGCATGTTACTTCTAGAACTCCAGTAGAGATTGAGCAAAACTGTGAGAACTAATCGTCCTGATGTAACCTGTACTAGCAATGGGAAGAAACAGGCACTTCCCAAGTCTTTTCAACGGAAAAGCTGAATTAGAAAAAAATGGAATCTGTCGAAATAAATGCAAATTTACCAGTGGAAAAGTTCATTTAATCTGAATATCCCTCTGTAGGTATGGATGGATGGAATTTTATGGTCTATAAGCCTTTGTAGGCTATGTAAGGCCATTGAGCGGAAACATTACTATAACAGTTTAGAGTTAGCGCAAATCAAGTGATGATGTCCCTATTTATTCGCCTCTTACGAGTCGCGTAGGGATACGTGGGTCTATTCATTACCCCAACCCTCAGGGAGATCCCTCTGTAGGTAGGGGATAAAAATGAATACATCACATCTCCACAAACAATGCACATGAGGTGGATAACAAAGTAAATCAAGATTTGACTTGCCATCATTCTAACCAGCTCAGGCGATTTCTGTGATCAATAGCCGTACATAGCCTACAGTGGCTGACCGGCTGTGAAGTCCTCTCATCCTCATCTGAACAGAACCATCTTCCCAGACTCCCTGACCTCATTTAAAGGAGATGACACTCCAAACGGTGCATTCTTAATGTTGCCGCACACTTGAAGGTTGCACAATTCTGTAAACATCTTGTGTGTTGAGGTGCATTCTCAATGCTGCAGCACACTTGAAGGTTGCACAATTCTGTAAACATCTTGTGTGTTGAGGTGCATTCTCAAAGTTGCCGCACACTTGAAGGTTGCACAATTCTGTAAACATCTTGTGTGTTGAGGTGCATTCTTAATGTTGCCGCACACTTGAAGGTTGCACAATTCTGTAAACATCTTGTGTGTTGAGGACAAGAAGCTCAGGACAGCTAATGCAAGTTCAGAGCAGAATAGCTACAGCACTTCGGTTGCTACCTGAACAGTCATGTGAACTTTAGCCATCAAGATAGGTGAGAGGTCAGTAAAATACTCAATTGGATCATTCACTTCCCATCAGGGTGGCCTTTTGAATGAAATAATTTAATATTTCGGTTGAAATATCTCATGGGGAAAATGCACCCCACACTTCTCCACTTCAAATGTACAAACACAGATAGTCATCTCGTCAATGCTCTGATGAGGATGATATTGTAACAGTAAAACAGCACACAATACGAAGTTGGATTACTAATTTCCATACACGTAAAACAACAACACACACGCACACAAAACCACCCAAGCAAACAAAAAAGGAGAGAGAAAGAGAACTTAAAAAGTTTAATGGGGTGGGGTGGGGTGAGTGAATGGGTGGGTGGGGGAGGTGGAGGAAAGAGAGATGGAAGACACAAAATGAGTAAGAGCAGTCCAGACAAACGCAGGTTCCCAAGACAATTCAAGATGGCCTCTTTCATAACAAGATCAGTTTCATGCATGACACAACATGAGACAAAAATATAATTATAATGCAACTTTGAAGACACCAACACAGCAGCATAAAATAAAAGCTTTGATTTATGACAGTAACTAAAACCTATGTGATATATCACTGGTTTTCATCTCTTGAATGACTGAAATAAAAACAATGCTCATCACCATACTGGTCTCAGACAACTACTTTGATTTTCGTTTGTAAGCAAAGCTCACATACTTGTGAAAAGAGATTCACCATCACGATAAATGTGTGGCTGCAATCCCCTGCAAAAAAGGTCTAGCTTTGATCAGTTTAGCTTTACAATGAAAATCATGCATTTTATAAAACAATCACATAATATCACGTTGATAACGCCATACACGTGTACAAAAAGGCATCACTGACATTCTGCACGAATGCAAAACAGAGTCCAGGTAAAGCTTGTGTGTTTTTGACAATATCCTTGCAGACAGCTTCAAAATTCCTTGCAAGACTACAAGAATTGGAAGTTAAAACTATGCAGCAGGCACTTATCACCAGGATTATTTATGAAGGTTAAAGATCCCCATTTTTCAAATTGAAAATTTGTTGTACACTGGCAAAACAAAGCCCAACTTTGCACAGTTGTGTGAGCATTTGTAATGATTACGTTTTACCCCTCAATTAAAATGCAAGTCCTGCTAGAGACAATTTATCCTTTATAACAATACAAGTGTGAATATTACCAGTTGGCAGTCTGCCTGTTGAATATTGCTCTGTTATATGAAATAGATAATAGTCTGCTCAGATTCTAAGCTGCCATTCCAATATTTTACTACTGGATTGCCATTTTTTCATTATAAAAAAAGAAGAAGAAAAGTGTTTAGACTTTTTACATAAAGCTTGCAGTCTCATCTAAACATTCAAAAATACTGAACTGCCACTGACTGTTTTTGAGAGGATGGACAAAAGATGCCATTCAAAAGTCCATAACAACATCAAGTTATCTTGTGAAACTCTACAGCAAAACCCATCTTATGAATGATCAGCAAGCTCCAGATTGGAGGGCAAGCAGTGCGCTGTGGCCTTATCTTGCACTGGGTATGAGAAAGTATCAACTGTGCAAGGCAAGCTATAGTAACCTAATGCAAGGTAAAGTTCCCATGCATATAGACCAAACCACACACCAACGTCGTATGTTCCATATTAAGGCACGCATGATGTCCCTGAATGTTGCAAATAATGCCCCTGTGAAAAAGAAAATCTCAATAAATACATCACCATTTCGCCCAATTGTTTCTGGATAACGACGCAACTCTACAGTCAAAACAAAAACTTCGCAGGTGACAATGTTGTGGAAACATAGCACTCAGAGAAATGCATGCCTTGATGGACCCCATAATATCTTATACTGTGCAGGAAAAAGGTAAGTATATATTCAACCCATTCCCCACCCAGACAACAAAATACTTAACCCATCCTCCATCTCATCCCCACCCCACCAATCTCATATGACTTTGTGTTACTTTGCTCATCTCACCATTTCCTCCAGCAAAAATGCCATTGCTTAAAGTCTCCGATTTATTGTCATCACTGATGAATGGGAAAACCAAGCCACAACAGTCTGGTGTCATCAAGTCCATCCATGTCAAACCCATAAACTTTCCTGGTTTGTTCTTCACCTCAGACCTCTCACCAGGCACACAAGGAATGGCGCCTCAAGGAAATAATGGCAAGTCTTGGAAAGGGGGAAGGGAGAAGAACGGAAAATGAACTTCAAAGTGCAATAACACAGCACCACTCCCCACTTCCTGTCATCATCACTCATATCCATAACAAGACTCACTGTGTCAAATTCTAACAGTAACAGCACACCCTCTGCAAAACACAATTTTCTTTTCCCCTTTTCTTTAGTCATGTAAATTCATCACAAAAAAATAAAGCTGATTCATGCGGTCACACAAGCGGTCATTATTTGATTAGTGAAAGCACTTTCAGAGACCCAGTCATCCCAGACAGGAATGCTCAGACCTGAAAAGCATCACTGTTGAGCTTCAACGTGTCTCCTTCGGCGCCGACCAACTTCCCTTGGAGCAGTGGGAGAGGGAGGCCCTGAAGTTTTGCTGGCACTGGTAGCTGTGGGAGACAGTGACGTTGGAGACGGCTGGAGATCTATCACTGCCTCTGAAGACTTGGCTCCAACAGGTCTTGACTCAGTGGCAGCTGTTGGGGACATGCCGGGGTTTGACACCTGCTGTTCTATGAGGGAAGTTGCATTTTCAGTCTTGCCCTCATCCTTGCCCCTGCTGACTGGTGTCTGTGTGCATTCTTTCTCTTCGCTCAGAGTGCTGACGACAACTGTCACTGTCTCTTCCTCTTCGGCTTTTTCATCTGTGTTCCCCATCAAGCCCTCCTCTTCCCTCGGTTCCTGCAGATCTTTCTCCTTATCTCCAGCTTTCTCTGTCTCCTTCTCTCCAGCTTTTTCTTTCTCTGTCTCTCCAGTTTTTTCTGTATCTTTCTCTCCAGATTTTTCTTTATCTTTCTCCTTCTCCCTTTCTCGTTCCTCCCGAGTTTTCCGAGCAGATGGTGCTCGAAGCAGCCCCTTGGTTTTGATGAGCTCGCTGTCCAAAGGGTTTGTGCGGTTTGCAGAGGCCGTCTGCCTTTCTTCCTCTGCAGTCCTTATAGCATCAACCCTGTGAATGGAGTCAGATTTCAAAAGATTAAATACAATAATTGCTCTTGTGTGACAATCATATTCAGTAACGTATAGTAAGAAAATTATCTCTGCTTTACATGAAGAATGCATTTTCATATACAATATGACATCAAAATTGCATCCATGAAGCTTTAGTTGTTTTAATGCCAAGCCTTGTTGCAGTTTGCTGAAAATGATTTCCTATGTAAAAAAATAATATCACACACACACACACACACACACACACACACACACACACACACACACACACACACACACACACACACACACACACACACACACACAAACTCTCTCTCTCTCTCTTAATGGGCCGGTGGCCTAACAAAAATAGTGTTCGTTCGTGTTCTCTCTCTCTCTCTCTCTATCTATCACCTGAAAATTCCACCAGTCTTAATCATCTGAGTATTAGAACAATTCAATATGTCGAACTGGCGCTAACATAGATACATGTGCCTGTGTGATGTTTCCATACACATCAGCAGGTATACAGATTATTATGTCTGCACCTTAATTTCAGGAATGCAGTACTTAGATATCTTCTCATTACTAAGAGTATCATGAGGGCTAGACAAACATTACCATATTAGTCTTTTGGCTTTGAATATTTTTTTTTTCATGCACTTCTTTTAGGTCACCCCCCAAAAAGAGCTTTGGTATTTTGTACCATTAAATGAGGCAGGGTATGAATTGCAAAGTAGCCTCTTTTACATGAAATTATCAGTCTGTCTGTCTGTCTGTCTGTCTGTCTGTCTGTCTGTCTGCCTGCCTGCCTGTCTGCCTGCCTGGCTGCCCATCTGTCTCTCTCTCTCTCTCTGTGTGTCTGTCTGTCAACCTCCCTCTCCATTCACTCACTCATGCACACACACACACACACACACACACACACACACACACACACACACACACACACACACACACACACTTTTCAAGCAAACACACACTTTCCAACACACATATGCACTGTCACACTGTACACATAGGTTATGTGTCATACAAACAATATAAAAACTAAAATTCTAGTACAAGAGTAGAGCAGCAACGATTGGACTGAAGTTGGACAATGCCAAAATGCTACTGACAGTTGCAACAGGGGGAGTCATATTTCACAATGCAATCTTTGATCAAACACATTAGAGAAGATGGGTGTTTTTTGTGTATATCAAAAGCATTACATACAGCTCAGTCCATTCTCTTCAAGGAGGAAAACAACAACAAAACCATACACTCTAAAGCTGGAAAATTGTATCATACAAAGTGAACTGCTTTATGCCATATGACAGAGTATGCATTCCTTTCTGAGATGATATTCAGTTGAGTCATCCATTGATGTAAACTTTAACAGTTACAAGGGTAAGCAAAAGGGGGTAGTGAGGTGGGGGAGTGGGGGGTTGGGGCTAGAGGGAAGGGGATCTCACATTGCATACTTTGCATAATGAAGTTAAATCATGCACATACAACCATCCACATGCATGTCATATGCAGGCTCACATGCACACACCAACATGCACACACCAACATGCACACACCAACATGCACACACCAGCATGCACATACCAACATGCACATACCAACATGCACACACCAAAATGCACACACCAACATGCACACACCAACATGCACACACCAACATGCACACACCAACATGCACACAAATATTCAGCTCCCAGTATGGAATTCTTCCAACATGCTAAGCAACATACTAATAGAAGAACTATTTAAATGTTACCAAAAAAATATATATATATTGACTCTTAGACTCTCCTCAAGGGCATGCTGGTCAGTCATAAAGACAAAATCCTTGCATTACTTTTAATCTATTCATTGGGGCTTAATATTTCTATTCCATTATATCATTATAGCAATAAAGCACTTAGTTTTCCTGGTTTCCAAAAATATTATGTTCAAGCATTGGAAACGAATTGGTACAGCAAGCAAAAAGGCAAGAGTTTTTCATCATTCCGCAGCAAAAAGAGGAAGCGAAAGTGATTTGTGGCTGCACAGACCAAGAAATCAAATGGCTCTGCTGCTCACGCTTTCTGTCATCACACAAGACTACACAACTGTCACAACGTTATCCTTCACGCTTGCTGGCCGGGAAGGGCAACAGTGTCTCCATGTTGCCAGTCAAAGGACAACATGTCTGCAGCAAACTTTGCAGGAACAAAGCAGAGAGATGTGGCACCAGAGCTGTTGGAGGCAGGGTGGGGTGGGGGTGGGGGATAAAACAAGGAAGCGATATACTCACATATCTACAAGCAATGTTCTGGAACAGCACAATGAAACTGGCATTCTTTATCGCAAAATCTTTTGCACCACAGCGGTCAACAAGCAATTAGAAAACACACTCCCATTGAGACACACATGCATGCTCACACACACACACACACACAATCACACCAAGAACAACAATACACATGCACACATGTACACACACACACACACACACACACACACACACACACACACACAGGAGTCATGCAGATTGAAAAAACACGACGGACACATGCCCAATTTTGCCAACAAATGCAAGTGTTCACAGCACTCGACACCACAAACGTAGCACAGTCGGTGAAACACACACAGTGCTCAGAGAGGACTCTGCAGCACAAGATGAGCTGCATCGTACCCTGTCAGGTTTTTTTTGGTTCTGTAGCATTTCTAATAGAAAGTGTCATGTTTTTTAAACTGGTGAAATCTACTTTGGAACCAGATGACTTGATGCAAAGTTATGTGCAATTTTTTAAGGAATCAACATTTTGAAAAAAACATTGTGCGTGTTCAAATCATGACATTTTCTGTCACTTTAAAACTTGTCAACATATTACTCACATTAAAATGCATTTTTAAACCCAATTTATGAGCTGCAGATAAACTAAAATCTTTGGGTACTTTTCTTTTTAATGGCCACAGATCAGGATTTTCTTAAAGTATAAAAGTTGACAACCCCCTCCCTATCCACCAAAATGGGCTGAACTTTGATTGAAGCACAATGTGACTCGCTCAGAGGTGAGGAATCGCATGTATTCATGTCAAAGTTTACAAGTGAAGACTGCAAGGTCAGTCCACCGGGGCAAAACAATACATCAGGTTTCTTATACCACTACAGATGCATGCCCCGCTTCACCAAGACTTTTCAAAATGGCCAAACAGCAGCCCAGTCTCATCTTCAAGTGGCAGAAGCATGGAGGCAAGTGATGTAAGTGCAGTGATCAGCCATTTGCCTGAAGTGAATAGGCAAATGTACAGTTATGGAGGCAGCCAGCTGGTTCGAGGGCTCTATTTTCGAGGGTTTCTGCATGCACACAGTCTGAGAATGGCCTCATGACCAGAGCTACATCAATCCTGGAATCACTATGCAGGTACACGCCCTCATATCCTACACTGGAATTGCATTTGAGGCCACAATGGCAAAAAGTGGCATCTGTCAGCATGGGGTGTCATGTTATATCAAGCTTCACATTGCCCATTCTAACAGTTTCTCTGAGAAAGCCAAAAACTGGGTTTTAGATCCAGGATGATCACCATAAACTGCCAGGCCAAATATTGATCATCACGATAACCCTTATTCACACAAGTTCATGAGATCACAAGCTCCTTCCTCCTCAGAGGACAAGACTGGATGAGTACAGTTGTAGAGTCAGTCAGCTGGTTAGGCTTCGGAGACAGAAATCTGAATTGTTGAGTTAGAAATGTTAACTAAACCGAGTAAACCCATTTCTCGTCTGATAGGACATATTGGAGGGCAGAGAGTTACAATTTCATGCAAGGCCTTACAAGCCCAGATGGTCAGAACATCAAAGGGGTTCCAGTCCAGTGCTCAGGACTCTTACTTCATGGTGGTGTGGTGCTCAACGCAGTATGGATTCCAGAGTTGCATCCTTAGGCAAAGTCCTCAGTAAGCATTGCTTCTCATATCAGGTAAAACCATGTACTGGGGTGATGCGCAGCGGTGATGGGGAGGTTAAAGTACTCAAAATGAATTCTCAAGTGTTCAAGCAAAACTACAGCAACAACAAAAACCATCAAAACAGCAAAGACCCAACACCAATTGGTCACCACTCCGGGCATGCTACAGAAGCAGAGGGAATCACACAGCAGAAACTACTGCCCAAAGCCAGCCTTGAGGGCTGAGGAACCATTCAAAGCCAGGACTGATTCTGCATGAAAGGCTCAGAGAGGGAGACCATCTCACCGTTGCTGGGAGTCGGGGTGAACAGCGTTGATTTCCTCCAGCAAACACAGAATCTGGTTTTCGTGGTCAGTGTCATGGGATGATGAACTCAGCCTGAAGGACAAAAAAAAGTACACAAGTAATCCTATCTACATCTACTTAAGTCTACAGCTTAACTATTCCTTGCAAACAAACGAAGTAATAAGAACAAACACATTGTATTACACAGCATACAGCCTTTGTGGAAAAGTCTTGGAGATTTTTTACTTAGTTGTCTACGGCTGGATGTCTCTACAAGACACTTTCGTATCATACTAACAACTATTCATGCATCATACCTCTAAGGTTATTATTTGTTTCTTCCAAGTTAGTAAATGTAAATGATACACTGATGTTCAAAAACCTGCGTAATGTGGGAGGGAAAACAATTCCATTCAATAACAAAAAAGTCCTCAACTAGCAAAAATGGATTCTTTCATTAACAAACCCTAAAATCCTTGGAAATCTGTCTTGAATGATCATGATCACTGAGTTCACATTGTGTACACCCATATAATACATATTACGTAGTATCACTCTGGCCGAGTTGACAAAGTAACAGGGATTACTCAAACAATAAGTTATCATGCCTCAGAAAAAAAAGGGGGGGGGGTGGGGGGGGAAATCAGCAAGAAATCAAATGGTTTTGCTGCTCAGCTTTCAGTGTCATCACACAGGACCACTATGGAACTGATATAACTTATTTAAAAACCAGTACAAAAGAAGTCGCAGCAAGCTCTGCAGAGAGACGGAGGCACTGACTTGGGTGCCAGGCGCTGGGTGACGGCGGCAATGGAGGTGACAAAGGAGGTGAGCTGAGCAGTGATGGCCTGCATGCGCATACTCTCTGTCTTCAGGCGCTCCACGTCTTGTAACTGGGCTGTAGGCAGCAGCAAGAGACTGGCATGCAGGTGTCTACTTGGCATACAACAATATTTGTCTCTTTGCTTGTTTCATGAAACATTGCAGGTTTCAGCGCAACGTGACGTAATGTTTCGTAGAGGATGACTTGTTTTCATGACGGGAGACTATTTTCATGCTGTGTGACGTATTTATTTCTACCCGTAACGCATTTCAGTGAAACGTTTCGTATGTCGATGAATCATAGAAAATTGAATACCATTTGTGTGTTTTGACCTATGTACATGAACTTTGATGTGTCTACATGCCGTCTGATGTAGGCCCTATCTCCTGCATTGTGACATTCTTGCAGGTATGTGCAGGATGCAACGGCAAAATGACAGGCCGCCAGGTGGTGGTGTTCGCCTCACGTGTCCCGGGTGCCTGCTGGCATCCGGGTTGTTTCTCGTGTTGCACGTGCAACGAGCTCTTGGTGGATAACATCTTCTTCGCCAGGGAAGGCAGGCTGTACTGCGGTCGCCATTATGCCGACCAGCTCTACCCACGCTGTGCTGCCTGTGATGAGGTGAGAGACCCCGACTCACGCGTCTACCCAAAGCTCCGCCCCCTTGATTTATTCAACCAATTAATGTCGTGTTTGACTACGCCCCCAACTAGAGCACATCTGACTTTGCCACGTGGATACTCAGCGCTTATGGAGCTGAAGGTCGACTGTAATTATTTTAGTTCATTTGTAGAGAAGTGCAATGGCATGAAATTCCCCAGGAAGTTGGATCTTTAGTGTGAATAGGAGATGGCTGGGTAAGATGATGTGACAGCACTCCGAGGATCAAATCAAACAATAGCATGTGCTGGCTATGTCGGAGCTTAGAAGTGCACTGCTTATTCGTTTGTAGATCACAATGAAGCAATAAAAATGCTAAAGGTGTGCGCAGTGGAATAAATGGTACAACCAACCTAAAAAGAATGGTTAACTTGATTAAGTTGAAAGTATCTTTGTAGGTAACAAAACAGATGGATCATCTTACTTATTCACATTTTAGACAGAATGGAAGGAAAGCTTAAGTTCCTGTAAATACTTATGTTTTTGCGTTGGCACGTCATAGAAGACGCGCAAAGCGCAGTGACATGGTTCTATCCTTGGGACGGGAAGAATCTGGGTTTATCTAGATACCTTACTGAGACACACGTTCCGGCGTGATCCGGTGCAGTTGCGACAGTTGGTGAGGTCCACGTTCGAAGGGAAATGAGGCCATGTCGTTGTTTTGTCAGGTGATCTTTGCCAGGGAGTACACGCAGGCCGAGAACAAGTCGTGGCACCTGCAGCACTTCTGCTGCTGGTACTGTGACGTCAAGTTGGCAGGACAGCGCTACATCGCCAACAACGGCAACCCCTACTGCCTCAAGTGCTTCGACAATCTTTTTACCAAGGTAGTGACGGCATGCCCTCTGAACACGTGTGTGTGTGTGTGTGTGTGTGTGTGTGTGTGTGTGTGTGTGTGTGTGTGTGTGTGTGTGTGTGTAAGTGTGTGTGAGTGTGTGTGTGTGTGTGTGTGTATGTGTGTGTGTGTATGTGAGTGTGAGTGAGTGTACGTGTGTGTGTGTGTGTGTGTGTCAGTGTACGTGTGTGCCTGTGTGTGTGTGTGTGTGTGTGTGAGTGTATATGTGTGTGTGTATGTGTGAGAGAGTATGTGTGTGAGTGTGTGTGAGTGTATGTGTGTGTGTATGTGTGAGAGAGTGTGTGTGAGTGTGTGTGTATGTCTGTGTGTGTGTGTGTGTGTGTGTGTGTGTGTGTGTGTGTGAGTGTTCGCGCGCGTGTCTGCTCTCTCTCTCTCTCTCTCTCTCTCTCTCTCTCTCTCTCCCCTCTCCCCCCTCCCTCTCTCTCTTTATCTCTCTCTCTGTCTCTCTGTCTCTCCCTCCCTCCTACCCCCTCCTTCCCCCTCCCTCCCTCCCTCCCTCCCTCCCTCCCTCAGCCCTCCCTCCCTCCCTCCCTCCCTCCCTCCCAAGATCCCTCCCTCTCCCCGTACCCCCTCCCTCCCATCCCTCCCCTCCCTCCCTCCCTTCCTCCTCTCTCTCTCCTCTCTCTCCTCATCGTCATCTCTCTCTCTCCTCTCTCTCTCAGCATCACTCCCCTCCCAGCCATCCCCTCCCCTCCCATCCCTCCCCCCCTCTCCCTCTCTCTCATCTTCTCTCCTCACTCTCTCTCTCTCATCTCTCTCTCATCTCCTCCCTCTCCCCTATCTCTGTGGTCCGGTCCGTCTGTCTGGATCCGTCCGTTTCCGTCCGCGGTCCGGTCCGCCCCCCCCCCCCCCCCTCTCTCCTCTCTCTCTCTCTCTCCTTCGTCTCTCTCTCTCTATACCCGCCCGTGCCTCCCCTCCCCCTAATCTCTCAACACACTCAACACCACACGCGCGCTGCACAAAAACTTGCTGCCCCCACCACGACAACTCATGTTCACAATGTAAAGCTAAAGCATCCCGAGACTTGTCCCCATGAGGCGCAGCAGCAAGGTGCAGCGCTTGCTCAGTCGCTTGCGCCGTGAAACGGCTTGGTTCAGAGAACGCGTAAGCGGCTGCAAAGCGCTGCATGTGATTCGGTGCTTTGTAGCGCTGCGCGTCCTGAACAAGCCGTTTCACGGTGCAAGCGCTGTGCAGCGCTGCACATTACTGCGCCTCGTGAACAAGGCTATAGTCTCAGGTAAAGCAGATGCCCCCAAACAACTCGCTCATTTTGAAATCAGGCAAGTGTGTGCTGTAAACTACATTTGCAATGTGGGCAATGCATTTACCTCATTTTTAGTCTTGTACTTAAAAATCTTTGCAAGTAGTGGGCGGTAACACCCCAGCTTGCGTCGTGCGACCCAAACACATCATTCAGCAGAAAGCAGAATATCAACGAAAATTGACGATAAACTGCACAGTTCAAAACATGGTGACTGCCTATCGACCGTAGCGCTTGATAAGACTAACAACGCGAGGTAGAATTCTTGGTCTAAATAAAACGAATTCCAGTTGGAGACAGTGAGATACAAGATAAATGAGAGTGTTGCTTCTACCTCTAGCACCTGGCAAATATCTTTTAACTTAAAATTTGCACCTGTGGTAATCTTGCAAACAATTGCTTTTCCATTTAAACATGTCTTCGTTTTGACAAGACCCGTAATTTTACCTCGCGTTGGTGGTCTTGAAAAGTAGCATGTTTTATATATCACCTCAAACAGGTAGCACTCGTTTTGCATGAATGAAATGTACACTTGCAACATAAATATGAACGTTATTGGGAATAATTTGTCTTCATTTCTCAAGTCTTGTTTCACTCATTCCACATTCCACCTCGCCATTCACCCAACGAAGAGTTCTCTCTCATTAAGAATATGTCATTTCATTTTTCTGCAGTTATTCACATTCTACTTCTCTTTCCTACTCTCTCCAGGTGTGCAGTTCATGCCAGCGTCCTATCGGAGCCGACAGTCCGGGCATGAGTCACGGTGACCTGCACTGGCACGCCTGTCCGCACTGCTTCTCGTGCCACATGTGTGGACTCAGTCTCATGGACCAACCCTTCCTGCTGAAGGCGGGCCGTCTCTTCTGCAGCATCGAGTGTCGACAGCGCCACAGCCAGCCCCAGCCTTCCTTTGCCACGTACCTGCCCTTATGACAGCCTCGAGCCAGCTTGCCGTCCTGAATATGTTGTGTGGTCATTGTTTGTTCTTTGGTTTGGCTTTGAGAAGCTATGGTTCATTCCTGTAATCCCTGTCAATGCTTGAAGGGCTGATGGTATCCCAGTCTTTCTTGCCAACCATCTGCACTCATGGCAGCCTTGAGTCATCTTGCACTCATGAGTCTGTAGTTTGATCTTCGTTTGACTTTTGTTCGTCATTTGGCTTGGCTTTGAAACGCTATGGTTCATTTCTGCACCCCCTATTGATCTGTTAAGGGCTCAAGGGTATCCAGTGTTTCTCTGCTACCCAAGTGCACTATTGCCAGCTTTGAGTCAGCTTTCATCCCATAATTTGTCATTTGATTTTCGTCTGACCCTTCCTTTGATCTTTGGGTTGGCTTCTTGTCATGTGCTTCCTATGTTTGATGTGAGGGTTCACGTGTATCCAACTTCCCTAGCCGCACACCTGCACTTATGACAGTCTGGGTTCAGCTTGCTTCCCTGAATCATGTGGTCGTTATTTGATCTACGTCCTTTGGCTTGGCTTCATGATGATACTGTTCATTCCTGTGATCCTTGTTGTTTAAGGGTTCAGGGGCATCCCAGTCTTCTTTTGCATTCACCTGCACTCTTGACGCCCTGCTTGCCTTCCTGATCTGTCGTGTGGTCGTCCTCTGTTTGTCATTTGTCTTCTGGCTTAGTGACCTGCTGGTTCATTCCTTTCATCAGCCCGTGTCTTTACCGTCTCGCAGCTGAAGGGGCGACGAGTTTCTCCACTTCATCCATTTTGCCAAATCACGTTGGAACGTTTCGGTTTTTTTGCTTTGTGATATCATGGCTGGTTACTTGCCGTCTTGATCCGTCCATTTATGGGCCTGGGATGCATGACACCCACGTCGACCGCAGTTCTCCAAGACATTGACGTTTCGTTTCTCAGTCGTCCTAGGTTCAGATTCGTCAAGTAGACCTTTTCAGTCCATGTCTACCACACATCTGGTTCGTAACTTAGGGGCAGTTAGAACTTACCACACCCTTCTATCCCCCTCAACAAATCTGTTCATGCTACCATTCAATTGAACATATTTGTGCTTGCATTGACCCAGCTAAGCCTCAATTTCATATTACAATCTTCCATAACAATTGTTCTGTGTATCTTCAAACTCTTCGGGTTCATTGTCTCTTCTGTAAATGATGTTTCTGCTGTTTTCTTGTTCTATCATATGACAGCACACTCCCAAAATGCGTCCTTGACCTTTCGAACTTGCTCGCTCCCCATTCCTCTAGCCTTGCTTCTAATGATCAGTTAGGGTTCAGCCTGCGTTGTTTTTGTCCAAACTCTGTCAGTTTTCCCTTAAATGCCGCTGTTCGCAGAATCTTCTTAAAAAAAAACTCGTCAACTCTACATCCCGAATAAGGGGGCATAACTCAACGACAGGGGACGCAACTCTCACTCAGGTTCCTCCCCCCCCCCCCCCCCCCCCCTGTCCATCCCCCTACACACATACACACACACACACACACACACACACACACACACACACACACACACACACACACACACACACACACACACACACACACACAAACACACACAGGCTACGACCAAATACATAACGAGAAAGAAGTGCAGAAACATAATAAGCAAAGCTATGTACCTGAAATTCCAATTCAACAGATGATTCTGCTTTATCCAAAGGATACTGTATATGGTTCCAATTAAGGTGCGTTTGCAAAGGACAAAACCCATGTGATTGTTACACATGTGGATATGTTCTGACACATATAGGTGTAGTCTCATGCAAAAGGGAACGAGAAAATAATGAGGCAGATGACACAAATGAAGAGGGGAAGAAGACGAGGAGGAGGAGGAGGAGGAGGACGACTACGATGTAGAGGAGGAAGATGAGGACGAGGAGGAGGAGAAATTATATTCAAAATAACTTACCAGTGCGTAATAGTACTTATGTACTGACGGAAAAGCAGGGAGAGGGGGCACGTTTGAATGCTCTGGAGGTCATGGTGTCATTAGTGTCTTTTGGTTGAACTTTCCACTTTTACCGCATTTATTTTTGAAATGATTGTTGCACTCGATGTGTAGCTTGTGAGAATTATTGAAGATGTGCATTTATATTATTACCTTGACAACGTGGAAGAGAAATGCTTTTTGCTTTCATTCATGCAAAAGCAGCCTTCGGATATATTTATGATTGGTTTCCTTGCTCAGTCTCTATTGAAGGCTTGCAGTGCAGTGCTCCTTTATTATTCCGAGAGTACTTTGTGCCTGCCAGCACACCCTATGGAATTAGGGACGTGTCATCATCTTCGTATTGTGTGTTTTCTCATCATTCATCCCTCGTTTTCATTGACAGCCCTCGTTTTCATTGACAGAGAGCATAGTTTGCTTACCTCTAACAGGCTGTGATTCTCCAGACTGCTGCAGTAGTATTTCAGTACCGTAAGCTTGTTATTCCTGTACATATATGTCTATACAGTGCGAGTGAAGTCTTCTTATAATTAATATCACAGATGCCTATGACTAGACTTTCCATGCGACTGATACTGATTTCTTCATACATTACAGTGATGGTTACTATGAAATATTGCATCATTTTATTAGAGTCACACTCTTTTATTTAAAGCGGCATCCACTGGACGTTATAGCATTTGTTTACTCATCATGTCTAGTCAAGGTTATGTCATATTTAGTCTTCAGGGAGAAGAGGGGCGGTGTTACTTGTCTTTTGAGAGCATTTTGTGCGATAACAAATATTTATTTCCACTGCATTTAATGTGCATAGTTGAATAAATTATTTGAAACACCACGATGCTTGTTTGGACAACAATGAAGATACAGGGGAATGTTTTAAGTGGGAATTGTTTTTCACAACTTTTGAGACTGGCCAGCCCAAACGAGATCACTTAATGAAAAAGTGTGGATGACGGCTGATACTACGTCAGTGTGGATCTGGCACACTAGGTCATCATACATTCACTATAATTTCCATCCAATGTTCCCTGGTAATTAACTGATTAATTAACACACTGCAGAAGTCCAGGCGCTGGGTCTCGGGAGGTGGCGGGAGTTACAGAGGGTGGCCGAGTCCGCGTCCCTATGGATCTGGCAGACCCGAAACAGGTCGAGTTGACCGACAATAGATCTGATCCGCCCCAAATGACCACACTGGATACTTAGGGCCACCCCTGGTTGAGCTACTGGAGCCCAGTAGCCTCGAAAGCCCAGCAGGCAGGGGCTCCAGCTGATGCGGGGGGAATCGAACAGTAGCCTACTGGCCGTATGTTGAACTCGTGCATAAGATGACGCTTGCTTGAGCTGTCAAAAAGCCCAGACAGCCAGTAAGTCTGACCGACGGAAGAGGCATCTAGCAGCTGTGTGTATGTGATTGTGTGTGTATCATTTTGAAACATTGCTACGACACAACAGAGATGGCTGCTTGGTGTCGCCCCTGGCTGGGCTGAGCTGCTGGAGTAGGCCTTGAAAACCCATCAGGCAGAGAGGAGTTTAAACCGATGGAGGGACTTTGGGCAGCTCTGGTCATGCGTATCATACACATTGCACACGCACCACCTCCCCCAGCCCCTCACCATACTAGAACACAGGCACAAGCGTTTACACACTCACTCTCATGCCACACAAACTCTCATGCATACAGTATGTTACACATGTATGTGTTCTCAAGTAGACACAAGTACAATGGATACGTGTACAAAACACACAAATTTCCACACAAATGCACAGAAAACCATACACACAATAGTAAAAACCAACATCTTTTATTTCAGTAACAGCAATCATTCTTGTACATAGTAAACCAAACAAATGAAAGTAGTAAAATATATAAGTGTGGTTTTGTAAACTGTCTGACAATATCACAGGAGGACAGGAAAAATCCATTTTGGACGGAGGGTTTGAAAAACAAAGCAAGTGTACAGCATCAGTACAAACTTGAAGTCAGGGATACAAGGACACAATGGCCATGATCATTCTACAATTCACAACACTCATGGTACTTACATCTATGCAGTGCTTCACTTCAAAACAGACACTAGGAGCTGTGAAATTGGTTTTGAAACGTCCGTCTCTGTACTGAGTATGAAATTTTCATAGTTCTCCACAGGCTCTACTCTTCACTAAGCAACAATATTCAGTGAACTTGCCAGCTTATCGCTCCACAACTCACACTGTGATGTGTTTAATACTGACACAAAGTGAGCAAAGATATTGCTCATTTTCTAAATGATCACATGAATAGACAACTGTTCCAAAGCTATGACAAACAGGTCTACAACACCGACTCTTCTCATGTGACAGTTCTCCTACATTGATATATACAGTAACATTCCCTCCTGATTAAATTTCATTTTCAGTTGGTCTGTAGACATCTTGGCGTTTCTATAGGGAAAGTGTAACATTGAAAATGTCTGGTGATGACTAAATATAAGCATTCCCACATGAGATCAAAACTGCTTCATCAGTCTTGTACATTTTCCATTGATGTTTATTTCTAAAAGTGAAAATTCAGAAAGGTGGAAAAAGAAGCAATTCAAAGCTCTAAGATGCCCAGACTAATCATTTTATCATCTCACACACATTTTGCTCTACACAGCCATGGTTGCAAAATTCTGTCTGCTTTGTTTAAGATAATTTCCCAC
>JAWQFJ010016851.1:147500-160000 GCA_034096865.1 Theodoxus fluviatilis | reverse complement strand
GACTCAGTGACTGACTGACATTTAGACTCAGTGACTGACTGACAGATAGACTCAGTGACTGACTGACAGATAGACTCAGTGACTGACTGACATTTAGACTCAGTGACTGACTGACAGATAGACTCAGTGACTGACTGACATTTAGACTCAGTGACTGACTGACAGATAGACTCAGTGACCGACTGACATTTAGACTCAGTGACCGACTGACAGATAGACTCAGTGACCGACTGACATTTAGACTCAGTGACCGACTGACATTTAGACTCAGTGACCGACTGACATTTAGACTCAGTGACTGACTGACAGATAGACTCAGTGACTGACTGACATTTAGACTCAGTGACTGACTGACAGATAGACTCAGTGACCGACTGACATTTAGACTCAGTGACTGACTGACATTTAGACTCAGTGACTGACTGACAGATAGACTCAGTGACCGACTGACATTTAGACTCAGTGACCGACTGACATTTAGACTCAGTGACTGACTGACAGATAGACTCAGTGACCGACTGACATTTAGACTCAGTGACTGTGGACAGATAGTGACCGACTGACAGTTAGACTCGGTGACTGACTGACAGATAGACTCAGTGACTGACTGACAGTTAGACTCAGTGACTGATTGACAGATAGACTCAGTGACTGATTGACAGATAGACTCAGTGACTGATTGACAGATAGACTCAGTGACTGACTGACAGATAGACTCAGTGACCGACTGACATTTAGACTCAGTGACTGACTGACATTTAGACTCAGTGACTGATTGACAGATAGACTCAGTGACCGGCTAACCAAATCGCTTGCTGCTCACTGGCTCCTTTCCTCACTCGCACACACGTTTATGCACTATTTTTCTCACTCATTCACGCACTTACTCTATCATTCGCACACTCTTTAATTCGCTCACTCTTTAATTCGCTCGTTCGTTCGCTCGCTCACTCACTCACTCATTCACTCACACGCTCACTCACTCACTCACTCACTCACTCACTCACTCACTCACTCACTCACTCACTCACTCACTCACTCACTCACTCACTCACTCACTCACTCACTCACTCACTCACTTATTTACACTCCTCCTTTCATCCGCTCTCCTTCCTCAATTTCACTCACTCTCTTCCTCTCTAATCCACTCATCACAAACCTTTCTACAAAAAGAATGGGGATGCATGCAGTAAATGGTATCATCATCATCATCATCATCATCATCATCATCATCATCATCATCATCATCAACATCATCAACATCATCATCATCATTGTTGTTGTTGTTATCATTATTATCATTAAATTATCATGGAATAACCACAGCACAGTCATGGCAGACACTGACCTCTTCAAAGGCACGTGCCAACAGTTCCCTGCTCTCCTCGTGCATGGCCTGCACCATCTTCTGCTTGCGTTCCTGGAGCTTGGCTTGTGCAGTGCGTGCATTCTTGTGTCCCTGCATGGTCTCCTCCACCAGGCGCCTGCAAGCAGCACAGCGCATCATGAAGGCAGGTGTGCATGTTGCAGTGATGACACGAGTGAGTGCAGCATATGGCTGCAGTCGTTCGATGCGCCACTCATCAGCTGGACCCTGGCTAGAGGGCTTTCGGGGCCTGCTTCAGTAGCTCTGCCGGGGCGGCCCCAGGCAGCCAAAAGGCTACAGAGGGCTTCGGTACGGGGTCAGATCATTCAGATCCAACTGTGCGCTCGAACCGCCACAGAAGATCAAGCCCTGCTCCTGTGCAACAACAATCTGGTCACCTAACGCCATATCCATGCCCAAGAATAGTAGTACACGTATCTTCTACTCGAACAGAAAAATAACACCTATCACTCACTCACCATTTCCTCTGGCAGACAGTCTTCTTACACATTCAATGTAGACGTACATAAGCATCTAAGTATACGTATGTTTGTGTACTAAATTAAAAACGGTAAGCACAGATAAAGCGTCCATTCCGACGTCGTCTGCAATCAGAGCAGCACAGATTATGTGCATGTGTGCATTAAGTAGTGGTGACACTGTCAATGTAGACGCATGCTTACACACCTAAGCATATATATGTTTGTATACAGCAGTAAATACGCAAAAAGGATGCATGCATTTCCACGTCCTTGAATCATCACCTTCAACAGGTGTCTGCACCTAGCACGGCACAGATTATGCATATGTATGCAGTATGCGATGGGGATGCATTCAGTGCCATGCATGCTCACATGTGCAATACATGTGGCAAACCTGGCTCAAGTTCCCGGAACAGTTTCGAGCTAATGTCCCGCAAAGTTGTCCGGGAGCTAAGTAATGCATTGTTCTTCAAAGCTTCAGACAACAGTGAAAAACTATCAGATGTGCTCCAAACACGATGTTTTCTCTGTGATTTATATATTTAAAGTTGTGGTTGAAAAATCAAATGTTGCTTTTTTATATCATAGCCTGGTTTCCTCTCGAGGATTTACTTATGCTCGTGTACATTAATGCATTTTAGCTAAAAAGCATGTAGAGAGGCACACTGGCATCTTGACAAGCATGCATAGAACACACTCACTGCATATTTTCAGAGAACTGTACACAGAACAAATCCCCCTTTGCACATGTTAAAGCTAGACAAAACATCACACAAACGTAGTCTGCATGTACTGTAAATCCCAACACAATTTTCTTAAACACGTGAATTGTCATTGTGCAATCTTACGACTGCCTGATTAATAGATTAGAATGTGACATGAGTTTTCCTGTAATATCAGTGCATGTGTCTTCATTTCAAAAATCTTCCCTGAGATGAACGTTTCATTTTGAGTAAGTGTGATATTCGAAATGGGCCTGAGGCCTATCGAAAAAATTGGTGTTGAGTTGTGTAAATTGTCATCAAACACTACATTGAATGGATATAGACAATATTGTACTGGGCTACATTTTATGTTTGAAACCCGACCTTCTCAAAATAATGCAGCCTACAGCAAGATTCTGAATCATTGGGGGGAGGGGGGGGGGAGGTGGGGGGGGGGGGGGGGGAATCACAAAACAATCTCACCTGATTTCCACTTCCTCCTGGAATTTCTTGTTCATGAATTCCTGCATGATTTTTTGCGCCTGTTGAAAAAGATCAGTTATTGACATATTTGTCAAGGATAGTTAAGACGTTTAGAATGGATATTTTTTCCAATTTGCAGTTCATGTCAAACACCGTGCCACTGATAAAAGTTTGAAACAACCAGTATAATGCAAATAAAGATTGCATGCACGGGTGTTCAGTCATAGCCCAAGCATTCATCAAATGAACAGTTCATATAATGAATTCACACACGAAGAAGTATGCAGCTTAAAATCCTCTACTCACTACTTACATCTCCCCATTGACAGAGAGGAAGTCACAATAACCTGTTATACAATTACGAATTTAATTTAAGATGACATAAGTGATACTTACATCTATCACATATAACCTACAACAGAACTGACACTCATCAACAAGCTAGAATAGCTCTTTTCAAAAAAGCCATTTTCCAAAATCGGACTCTCAAGTCTCTAAAACTCATTGCTTCGGCAGCACAAGGTCCTCTACCACGCAGGCCCGCGATTACTTCATCTAACTACAGCGGCAGTATTCATTTGACTGGTCCAAACACTGCCACACTGTGGCATCCACAGCAATGCAAAAACATCACAGAGAGGAAAGCTCACCTGCTCCTTCACCTCCAGCACCTTCTGGCGGTTGTCCTTCAAGAGGTTGGAGCGGGCGAGGATGGCCTCTTCATAGCTGAGTTTGCCCGACAGCCTCCGCTGCTCCACGGCTGCCAGCTTTCCCTCCAGGTCCTTGCGCCGCATCTCCGTCTGCCATTGCAGGAAGTCTGAGCAGTCCTTGGCACCAGCCTCCAGCTGCTCCAGTCTGTGAAATGGGTAAATAAATGAATGAAAGAATGAAAGAACGAATGGATGGATGAATGAATGAACAAACAAAAGGATGGACGAACGAATGAATGAATGTCTGAATAAACAGATGGATGGTTGCTGAATGAACGAATGAACGAAGAAATGACTGACTGACTGACTGACTGACTGACTGACTGACTGACTGACTGACTGACTGAATGCAGTTTTATGGCCTATTAGCCTGTGCATATTATGTAAACCTAATGGCTATAAAATCACTAGAGCAGGTTGGAGAAAGATCAAGTAAAGGTTCGATATCTTTTGCTATTTGCCCAATACAAAACCCTGGGGGAGACGCAGTGAGTCTTTTCTTACCCTCAACCTATGGGGGTAGGAATGAGTAACGGTAAAGGTAAAAAGCATTGAATTTATATAGTGACTTTCATCCACCCATGGATCTCAGACAGCTTTACTTCACCCCCTGATTGCTGGGCCACGTGATCAATCATTTACTGGCCCCTGGTGACACATTCAGAGACAGAGGGATGGGACAAACTCCATTATTGATAATCCCTGGGAAGTATTTCAACAGAAAGTTGGCTCATGGACAGGGAGCGCTGCATTGCAAGTAGAAAAGTCTTGGGAGGCTGGACTAGGGCAATTTGCAGTGCATCAGACAGAAAGCCAAAACAAAAGCCATGCTCCGAGTTACAATATATTGCAGTCGTCGTTTTCATTGCTTTTGCCCTTTCCTCTCCCTATGTGCACACGAGTGCACGTGTGTGCATCTAATCATAGACATGTGCAAGCACTTGGTGCAAAGTCTGCTTCATCTTCCTAACCATGTCTTGGACAACAGACAGACTAGTAAATCTTCACAAGAAGGGAAATAATAATAATAATAATAATAATAACAACAACAACACCATTGACAACAACAACAACAATAATAATAATAAAAAATAATAGTTTATTCATACGCACATACCTTCCCTTGACAGGCAAGCTCATGGCGTTTACAATCCAAAGAATCAACATTCATACAACCACTCAACACCACATTCCTACAAAAAAACTCACACACTACACACATAAACAAAAAACAACAACTAAGATCCAATAGAACAAACAGAACAAACTATACAATATACACAGTGCTTTCAGGCCAGGTCAAGTAAGGCGAAGCAGCTCAGCTTGAAAGGCGGATCAGAAGAGGTGGGTCTTTAGAGCACTTTTGAACTGGGGCAGAGTGTCAGAATGACGGACTGAGAGAGGGAGACTATTCCATGTTACAGGTCCAATATAGAAGAAGGCACGCTGTCCTTGAGTTTTTTTGTTACGGCGGGGGACCTTAAGCATTCTAGAGTCAGCAGTTGAGCGTAGAGATCTGGAGGGCGTGTAGACTGCAAGAATTTCTGTAAGAGCGTATGGTGAGGTGTTGTCGATGGCTTTGAAGCACAAAGTAGCAAGTTTTTAATCTATCCTCTGAGAGATGGGGAGCCAGTGAAGTGTATGTAGGAGTGATGAGACATGGGTACGCTTGGGACATCGAAAAACTAGCCTAGCAGCACAATTCTGAACTTTCTGAAGTGTGTTAAGCAGAGTGTCAGGGATGCCAGCGAGAAGAGAGTTTCCATAGTCGAGACGAGACATAACAAGTGATGTGATGAGCGTTATGGTGGCCTGCTGAGAAAGATAATGACGAATGGTACTAATTTTCCTTAGCTCATAATATGCTAACTGACAGACTTTGTTGACATGAGATCTCATTGACAGATCATCGTCAAACATGACGCCTAAATTTCTAACAGACTGAGAGAGGACGATGTCACTGTGACCAATGGTTAGTTTGAGGGCCTGATCCGATTTGCCTCCGCCGCCCACCAGGAGTGCTTCAGTTTTTGAGTCATTGAGTTGGAGTTTGTTCCGGGTCATCCATTGTTTCACGTCAGAGATACAGTGTTCACTGGTAGAAAGAAGAGAGTGGATTTGACTGGGATGGGAGAAGTTGTAGAGCTGGGTATCATCAGCAAATTCACTGCGAGAGACTGAATGACAGTCAATTACATTGGAGAGTGGTTGGGTGTACAGTAGAAACGGCAGAGGACCCAGAACAGAGCCCTGAGGGACTCCGTACTTGAGAGGTGTAGGATCAGAAGCAAAACCCGAGACCGAAACAGTCTGTCTACGTTCTGAGAGATATGAATGCAGGAAAGAGAGTGCTAAGTTCCCAATGCCAAAAACATTTCTAAGACGGGTGAGAAGAATTCCATGGTCTATTGTGTCAAACGTGGCACTCAAGTCCAACAGAGTAAGAAGAAAAACTTTGGAATTGTCAGAAGCAACGAGAAGATCGTTTAGAACACGGAGCAGAGCTGTTTCGGTAAAATGATGAGCACGGTACGCGGATTGAAAACGGGCCAAAAGGTCATACTGGGACACGTGCTCCAGCAGCTGCTGCAAAGCTAACTTCTCTAACAATTTTGACAGAAAAGAAAGATTGGAGACTGGCCTATAATTACTACGTTTGTTTGGATTTAGGTCCTGCTTCTTCAAGAGCCATTAAAACGAGCAGAACTTGGGGGCCCACACTTACTTCTTTATCTCCTCTTCTTCACGTTTCTGGTAGAGCTGCCCCTCTCTCAAGATGGTGGCAGTGTTGGTTTTCACTGCAACTGGCTTGACCTGCAAAACAATCACCATGGTTACCTCAAACGGTTCATCAGATGACTCAAAGTGAATGTTCTCGAAGATCAATCATCAACTGCCTTTCGACCCAAGGCATGTTCCACACAAATACGTGCGCTTATGCACATGCGTGCGTGGGTGCGCACATGCTTTCCAGCAATACACTCAGGAGGTGCTCCAAGCATTGGGAACAGTTATCTCCCTTGTCTCAAACATCGTTTGCTAATCAATAGAGCATGGAAAAGGGATGCATTTCTATTACTTCTTTCACAACATGTTCATTTTTCTAATGATGTTACATCGCACGTCGTAGACAATTATTTATCAACTGCACGTGTGAATGAAAGTCAGCAGGACTACATGCAACAATGCAGGAACTAAATAAAGCTGATGACAGTGGACAGACACTTTGGTTTTTCATTCGATTTCTACCGAGCAGAAACAATGTGCATGAAACATTCGCACGTACAGTACAGATGTGTGTAGCTGTAATTTGCATTTGGGACCTACGTGCAGGCAGCGGGAAAACTGGAAAACTGTGCCAATCTCCCAGCAGACGAACAACGACGAGCTCATCAGTCAACAAGTCTACCCTGACACGACCCAACATACAACACTGGCAGCAGCATCAGTCGGATGGAAAGGTCGCCCAAGGACGCAGATGTGACATTTCGGCCTGAAAACTGCAGTACGTGTTCACATTTGCCTCTACACATGTCAAGCGCACAGGGACCCGCCACCGCCCTTCGCTTTTCTCGGCCTCTGCAACCTTGGGGCGATGGTACGAGTTGGAGAAAAGAGGCAAATGAGCTATTGTTATGAAAATCGCGCCTAGAGTTTTGACTAGGGAGGTAATGAAAGAGGACAAAAAAGGGAACATTACTGTGGGCAGGGTGATGAGCGAGGAAAGCGTGTATTAATGCGTTCCTGTGTGCGAGCCTGTGTGCGTGTGAATAATTATATGCTCGCGCGTGGGAGTGCAGTTGCATGTGTGTACGCTTGTGTGTGCTGGTGTGTGTGCAAGTGAGCGAGTGTGTGTGTGCGTGTGTGTGTGTGTGCACGTTCGCGTATGCGCGTGCGTGCATGTTCGTGCGAGGTGCGCTCTCCCGCATCTCTGAGTAGCTGAACTTCTTCACCTTGTACTCGAGCTTGTTCCATTCAGCATACGGGCACCCCATTGCGGATAAGTTCATATGTACCCGGGTGAGACCTTTCCTCCTCACTGTCAACCGCTCCTGCGTATCATGTACAGCTGACACAAGGGGAAAAACAGTTGGTTGTGAGTTGTCTCAAGGAAGTCGTTGTTGTAGCGCTGTATCAGTAAAAATAGCGGACCTCTGGCGCTACAAATATTTGCTGCTCTGACTTCATTAGTTCAGGTGGCAAAAAAAAGGGATTGTCAACATCCTGGCGAAGACAGGGGGGGGGGGGGGAACTTTTCTCTGTGTCACAACCAGGGGTTGCACGAATGAAAATTCTGTCCCAAAGTAGCCCGCTTTACATTTGATAACTCACGAGAAGCTGTCTTCAGCTAATCTCAGTCATCTGTTTGGTAGATACTGCTTCAGGTCCTCGCGGGTGAGTGGTCGCTATCAGGCGAAAGGTTGGTTCTTTCTTCTTGTCCATCCCCTTTTCCAGCTTTCTTCAAATATCCTTTGAAATAATCCCAGGCACTTCACGCTCCTGGGACTGCACCTCGGCACCTCGCCTCGTTCATTGCAGAACCTCGGTGTTCATAGTCATGTACATGTGTCTCTGTGATATCCTTCGATAGTCTATAATGCCAAAGACATGACCATCCTAAGGTAGTGATAGGGACATCACTCAACAGGTCCTTATCATCCCTAGCATATAAGGATAGAATTGTGGATAAATGTGTTCCTCGATGGTGAACCAGAGGAGATCCTGCAGCAAGGGAGTGGCGCCTTTTCTTTTCTTTGTGACTGGCAACTACGTTTGCAGATTTCGCGACCTGACGTTTTGCTGGTTGTCCCTTTAGTGGTCTTGCTGACTGGTGACAAGTGAGTGAACTACTCCAGCTCGTCAGAAGGGTCAAAGTTAATTATCTGCTTGTATGTGGTATGTAGAGTTGCACACATTTCGTCTGGACACTCATTCCCTTGTTTGCAGTACGGCTACAGTTCATTTATCCGTACTGCAAAATTTCAATTTTCTATGCGTTCGAGACAATCATGTCTCTTTTGTCGTCCATGCGCAAGGACGAGATTATTAAACCCTTAGATTTTTTTAATGCATCACGATAAAAATTCAATTTAAAATAAGTTATTATTTGTGTGTGTGTGAGAGAAACCGACAATGTGACATGCTTTAGATCTTTGAGATGAAAAGCACCTCCGCTCCAGGACGAGCCCCCAAACAGGTTTAGCAAATGAAGCAAAGATCGGCACATGATCAGATACGTAGCAAAGCGCATCAGTCGCCGGTTAGCATTACGGCCAGGATTTCATTGAAGTAGGAAAACAACCTGCTACAACTCCCAGTGGCAGACGAGCTTGTGGCGCAAGCCGATTTGCCAAGGCGGCAGGTTTACCGGATGACTGACAGCAGGACATAACCCTCCGCTAGTGACCACGCCAAGGGCAGACTACTCCGACCCTTCTGACAATAGAATGCGTTGCACATCAGTTACAGTCCAAATAACAGGCAGCCATCGAAAATGTCAAGTTAGCCAATCCGATACAAGTTTCTGCACCATCTACATCTTCTTTTTGATAGACTCTCGGGGACCGAGGAAGACATTCCGCTGTGCGGTCATCTTCTGTGGTGGGCACGCATGCGGCTTCGGAGATCTAAGTCCGAAGCGCACAGGTGTGGCAGATAGGGCATGGAACGCTAGTGGTCAGGGCAGTGGTAGGGCAGAGGCAGCCCTGGATCTTTGCTCTCTGGCAGCGGCAAGGCGTTGACGGCGCTCTGCCTCAAGGTTGGCTGTGGCTCTTTTCTTTAGGGCTCGCCTGGCAGTGCGTTTGGAGGCAGCAGCCTCAAGCTCGCGAGGCTGGAGATCTGCCAGAGGCACTATTATATAGTATCTCTGGATCTGCCCACTAGAGGTTAGACTTGAGCTTGTCTTTGTACCTCTTTCTTGGTCGTCCCCGGTCGCAGTTGCCCAGGACGAGTTCTCCATTACCTGCATGGGAATCATGGGCTCGTCCATACGCATGGCATGGCCGAACACCATCTACATACATATTAACGAAATACATTTTACTGAAACAACGGTTACCATCGATGAGTGCCTCAAAGCCAGTTCATGTACATGTATTACTCTGACTAGTCCATGTAAGTTCGCATTTTGTACCATCTCTCCGCAGCTTGTTCGAGATAATCGCGGGAAGCACGATGATGAATTTTAATGTTTCGGTCAGTCAGTTCTGCACAAATAAATGTCAACGAATTTTGTGCAATTCATGAACTGTCTTTAGACTCCAATGAAGCATGGGAAGGAGAGGCCTCTGGCTTGGTCTACGTAATCCCTTATGACCTGCTGTGCGTAAAAAGAAAGACTTCCCTAAAACTGACGCCTTTTTCCATGTAGAACACAAGATCGCCCTCGTCCATTAACATGCATATCTTCTTTTCTGCACGCCCTAGTAACAAGATTTAAACACTGTTAGAAAGCTAAATTAATATGCTACACCACTACACCATCATTGTTGCTCCTGCAGATCCTGGTAGGCCTACATGACCTTTTTTCTCTAATTATGTTTTAAATGTAATACAACTGAAAAAGTACACAACAATAACGTGTTTCTGCCTTTAAAATAGCCATACGCTCAAGTAATTCTCAATGGCAGAGAAAAATTTGCCAGTTGCGACGCTGGTGTGGCATCTCGTCCTAAAGAGAGATGTACGTGACCGCAGCGACCACTCGATCGTTGAATGCAAAGTCTCTAGGCACGCGCTGGACATTCCCAGCATTCTAGTTCTCCACAGTTGCAATCGCGGAGACGTCTGTGTAACAAATGCAGGAGTCAGGAAACTGTCAGCAAGCTGTCCCAGGAGTCTATCTGCCTGTCTGCCTCGTGGTGAGGGTCAGAGAGGAATCCTAGCTCTGCTGCCCTCTTGTTATCCCGCGTGTTGGGGCAGAGAGGTCAGAAAGGGGTATCTTGCAAGAAAAGCTATGGAGGCGTGATACTCCCCCAAGTCAAAAGGTTATACTACATTGAAAGCAGTGATTATGAAAGTGTGCATATGCGAGAGAGAGAGAGACAGAGAGAGAGAGAGAGAGAGAGAGAGAGAGAGAGAGACAGAGAGAGAGAGAGAGAGAGAGAGAGACAGAGAGACAGAGAGAGAACGAACGAACGAATGAACTTTATTTTACAAGAGTAGTGAATTAGGCAGTAGTGCCTTTCTTACATTCAGCCCTTGAGGCAAAATATTCTAATGTGGTGAGAGAGAGAGAGAGAGAGAGAGAGAGAGAGAGAGAGAGAGAGAGAGAGAGAGAGAGAGAGAGTCAGTATAATTATCGCAAGAATTATACATGTGTAATTTCTTAAACATGCTAAAATGGGTAGATAGTGTACCAGAGAAGCAAAATATAAATATGGAACTTGAAGTAACTACAATGACATATGCATAAAAAACAATTTTCTAAACATCCAAATGTTAAAAACAAATAACCTACATGTAGGCCAAAGCCTCTTCGTGTACACTCCCTCCCCTACTCCCCCACCCCCAATAGTTCAGCCAGGGGTGGCCTGAAGTAAGCATATGTGAAGAGTGGACAATGTAGGATACACACTTAGCCGTTCCACTGTCTAGACGTCAGATGAAAGCGTGGAAAACTATGTCATAGGATGATGCCTGAGAATAGTGCGAATTTTGTCTTTGAACATAGGCAAAGACTTGATAAATTTTGTCATCAGGCAGTATATTCCACAGAGCACAGAGTAAGATAAGCTCGATTTGAACAATTCGATGCGAGGCTGAGGCAGGAGAAATTTGTCATGTCCTCTGAATAATGACTGCTCAAATAGTTTGGTTAAATATTCTGGTGTTCGGCCATCTTTTACCTTTTTCACAAGCACACACTTATTGAGCTGCAGATGCTTATGAAGAGGCAAAATGTCAAGCATTTCCATTTTCTTTTCAGTGCTGAGAGATTTATTTGGGACCATAAGCTTAGAAGCTCTTCTGTATAGTGAATTAACTCTCTTCAAATTAGCTTCACTACAGTTATCCCACAATGTTGATGCGTAATTGATGTGTGATACGATGGGCACTGAAAAAAGATTTTGCAGGTTTCCGTGTCTACAAAGTGCCTCAGCTTTGACAGTAGAAAGAGATTGCTTGAAATCTTTTTGCACATCAGATTTATGTGTGAGTTCCAGTCTAACTGTTCGTCAATCATCACCCCAAGCACTTTGTGTTCTTTACCTTTTCTATCGGCCCAGCATCAAGTGAGAGTGGGAGTGACAAAGGATGTAGTTGATGTTTTGCCTTGTGGTTATCACCATATACTTGGTTTTGGACGGGTTGAGAACCATATGATTTGAAAGACACCAGCAACATATTTCATCAAGACTCTTTTGGAGTTTATCTGCCACAGTTTCGGTTGAGCTGTCCGCGGTAGACAGCGTTGTATCATCTGCAAACATGCTACATGAGACCTTTCTATCTGTGACATGCAAGGGTAGGTCATTTATGAATAAGCAGAATAAAAGGGGGCCTAGAACAGATCCCTGTGGGACACCCACTTTTAGAATACCATACTTGGAAAGGTGCCCATCGAATTGGACACATTGTTGTCGATTATCCATGAATGACTGAGAAAACTTCACAGTCGTGTGACCATGAAAATAAAGAACCAGTTTATCCAATAGTATACCGTGATGTACCATGTCAATGGCTTTTCTGAAATCTAGGAAGACATATCCTATCACTTTCGAGGTGTTAATGTCGTGCAGCCAGGTGTCTATCT